>PVJN01014532.1:0-46388 GCA_004026805.1 Lasiurus borealis | reverse complement strand
CGGCGACATCCCTGGGACACCAAGAATCCGGAATCAAAGATGCGACCCGGATGGGTTCCCACACGCACGCACGGGAGCACGGGAGCACGTGCGTCACACCATTACGTGGCGGCGGAGGGCGAGGGGGTGACTGGGCACCGCCGCCGCACACACCCCGGGGCAGGCGCGGGAGGAGCGCGGAGGACCCACCTGATGAAGGGCGCGTGCTGGGGGCGGATGAAGACGAACAGGCAGACGCCCACCAGCTGCTCGGAGGCCAGCAGCACGTACTTGTTGTCCCGGGAGATGGTCTTCTGCAGCTCGGCGGCCCAGAGCTTCTGGTTCGTGGTGCTGCGGGGTGGGGCAAGGCGTGGACAGGGGCGCTGCTTCGTAAGACAGCGTCAATGGCCCCTGACAGCTTATACCCACACTCACATTTTTAAAAATGTCTTTATTGTTTTTAGAGAGAGAGAAAGAAACATCATCGATCGGCTGCCTCCTGCACACCCCTACTGGGGATGGAGCCCTCAAGCCGGGCCTGTGCCCTGACCAGGAATCGAACCAGTGACCCCTTGGTTCATGGGTGGATGTTCAACCACCGAGCCACGCCGCTGAGGCTGAAATATTGTCTTCTTACAAGGTCCAACCCAAGCCCACACACTCATGCCATACGATTTCACCATACGTTTATTCTGGAACCTTCTAAAAAGCTATCTCCAATGGCACTTGCTCAGCTGTAAAAGCAGGCGCACTTGGTTCCCATAAGGCAGCTGAGCTCTGGGTTTCTCTCTGATAACTTGCATTGGTCATGAGGCCTCAGAGGAGAATTTGCCACGTGTGGTCTGGGCGCATCCCGGGGGTCCCCAAACTACCCTGCTTGCTGAGTTCTGGTGGAGTCTCAGAGGAGAAACCATTGCAAGAGGCTGTTAAAATATGCCCATTCCCAACTGCAGACTCAGTAAGTTTCTCATGGAGTTCAACCCAAACAACGCACAACAGCTCCCGAGAAAGGAAGCGGAGGAGCCGGCTACCTTAAGGCAGCTGTGAAAGGGATTTTTAAAAATTCTTTAAGATCTTCAACGTTTGCCGAGACCGGTGTGGCTCAGTGGACAGCGCGTCGGCCTGCGGACTGAAGGGTCCCAGGTTCAATTCCGGTCAAGGGGATGAATCTTGGTTGCGAGCACATCCCCAGTAGGGGACGTGCAAGAGGCAGCTGATCGATGTCTCTCTCATCAATGTTTCTGACTCTCTGTCCCTCTCCCTTCCTCTCTAAAAAAATCAATAAAATATATTTTTAAAAAAATTAAAGATCTTCAACATTCTTCAGTGTAGAAAAGATCCTGATACAACGTCTGAGAACTGCTCTGTTCCAGTTTAAAGGGACCTTCACTCATTTCCTCCCAACCTCTGCACACAAACACTGCTGACTTCTCTGCCCCCGTGCCGCCCCCGGAAGTCGGTGCTGCCTGCTGGCTTACCTCGCATTCACGATGTTTCCCGCATTCAGCTCCACCATCTCCTCAAACCCAATCGCAAATATGTCTGTCGGCTTACTTCTTCTCTCTGCAATGACACATCAAGAAAGACCATTGCAATGCAGCCTCAGTCAGTCAGCACCCCTGCCGCCAGCCCCCCCACAACTGGGATCGACACCGGATCTCACAAGACCCACGTTGGGGTTGCCAGTTTAACCACATTCAAACTGAGGACAAAACCCGGGAGGGGACATGACTCTGACTTTGCTCTCTGTTCAGGGGTCCTAGCGTTGCTTCTTTCAGACGGTTGTTCCGGGAGACCCATAAGTGCTTCCCAGACCATCTGGAAAGAATTCTTGCTCCAGTTCGCACCACGGGCAGCAGAGAAACCAGCCCTCTCGCAGGCTAACGTGAACCAGCACTGGAGGGGAGGGGTCTTAGAAAAGGCTCAGACAAGCGGCTGAGAAACTGCAAATGCGAGGTAGTGGTTGGGAGAGATTTTTGAAAACTGCAAGCTGGCCCTTGTGTGGTTCAGAAAGTAAAAAGCTGCAAGCACAGAGGACGGGGCTTTTGATGGGTCTGATCTATAAAATGCTGGGCTTCCAACTTCCGACCCACGCGCCCTCTCCACGCCACGCACGCTGAGGAGCGCTGCCTCGGGGCCCGGGGAAGGCACCAGCGGGAGGGGGAGCAGACGCCACGCGGGAAAGGCCCACCTTGGAACTCCTGGATGCCGGCCAGCCTGGGCGCGTCCAGCAGCCAGTCGGTGAGCGTCTGGTTCTTGAAGGCGATGCTGCGGAACTGCTTGCCGCCGTTGACGTTCCAGGTGCCCACGCACACGCGGACCCTCCTGGGCTTGGAGTACTTGTAGAAGCTCTCGCACATGCTCTTCAGCACTTTAGAGGAGGCTGGTCAGAGACAAAAGGCAGAGTCGTGACCGCGTTAAAACGGCGACGACACGGGCCGGCACGCACAAGCACCACGGAGACGAGCACGAAGCACCGAGGCACATGCAGAGGCGGAGAGCGGCCCGGCACCGAGCCCGGCCATCCACCCACACCGCGCCAAGGCCTCCGCGCGGCGCGGGAGCCGGGCGAGAACAGCTACGGGAGCCACTGCAGCCACACACCATGCGGAGCCAACGCTACGTGGCGTTTCTGAGGCACAAACTAGAGACAGGACATTGTTCAGAAGAACGGCAACTGACCTTCACGTACGAGTAACTTCCACTCAAAGGCTGGGAAATGTACGTTTACTTTCTCCCCAGACAACAGTTAAGGACATTACGTGTACGATTCCCGCGACTGACAGGTGGTTGCAGAATTAGGGCCCCCTGGACGACAAGCAGGGGTCGCGATGCAGCCACTGACAAAGGCTGCCCGTCTCGCCCGAGTGGAAGCAGCTTCCTTGAACCACGTGCCTTGCCTTGTGCCCTCACCTGCTCCCCAGCCCCCGTCACTCCTGCTCAGCCACTGTCCCTCCTGCTGTCTCAGGCCCGCTCCTGCCGCAGGGCCTTTGCACTGGCTGCCTCCACCCCTGCCACGCTCCTCCCTCCCTCCCGCCCTCCCTGCAGGTCTCCACTTTGCAGGGAGGCGCCCCATTCAAATCTGCATTCCGTGCGGAAGCTCCCCCGTCCTCCCCTTGCTTTTTCCCTCTGGCCATTTCCCACCAACCACGTGCTTTCTTTGTTCATCTGTGACTGTCTGTCTCTCTTCACCAGAACGGAGGCTCCAGGAGGGCGGGGATGCTGGCCCACTGCACTACCTTAGTGACCAGAGCCCTGGTGCAGAGGAAGTGCTCAACAGATCATGGGGAGTGAATGAATGAATGAATGAATGAAGGCCCCACACGCCGAAACCCCCGGTCTCTCGCCCTATTTCCCCTCCTTTAAAGCGCACTTCCTGTCGGCTAAGTTCAAGTCTCGGCACTTAGAGGGGATGGACCTGTAAGAGGCCCCCACCTACCAGAGAGGTGATGCACTCAGCTGGCAGCACTGGGTCACAGGAAAAGAAAACCAGGTTCTCGCCTTTCACCACATGACACTGTTCTGTTCTATTATTTATTTTATGACACCAAGACCCGCAGTTTTGTGGCAGAAGAGGGAAGTTACAGGTCAGTGCATCTCTGATCCAGGGGCTGATTTCCCGCCCTCTTGCCGCCTGGGCTGAGTGCTTATTGCCTGGGCTGAGTGCTTGCTGGCTGGGCTGAGTGCTTGCCGCCGGGGCTGAGTGCTTGCGCAGAGGCACTGGGGTGCAGAAAGCAGACGGAGTGCAGAAAGCAGGCGGGGTGCTCCGGCTGCTGCTCCAGTGCTGGGAGCTGACCCAGACAAAGGCTCTCTAGTCTGTACAGCTGTCACTGCCACGGTCACTGCTTGGAAAACAGCGCCTGCCCTCTCTGTCTCCACACCCCCCTGCCATAGCCTGGCTGCTGAAAACCATCAGCCAGAAGGGAGTGTGGGAGCAGAAACGCGTCGCCACATGGTATGAACTCACCGTCGGCTTATAAATGGGACGCAATGTTTCAGAAAACCCCAGCCTTTCCTCCGCCGGCCGGCCCACAACCTGAACGAGTCCCTGCTCAAGCGCATATCCGCCCGCAGCACCACGCGGTCACTGGCCAGGGCCCTCAGGACGGAGCCCAGAGATGGGGCGTGTGCTCGCCCTCCATCCTTTCAAAACAACGCCGACGCCTCCGAAGCTTTCGGCACAACCCGCCGAACAAGCCCTGTGACCCCGGATCCGCAGTGCGGGGAGAGGTGTCTTTCCACCCCGTTCCGGGCAGAGGTCAGCTTTGTTCCCTCACCACCGACATGAGTTAAAGGCAAGATCACACACTCTTACAGGAAACCAAGCATGGAATTGCTATGACCAGGAGAGGCAAGAAGAGAACCACTGTTCGGTCTTACATGCTCAATGCCCCCAGCTCTGTGGCCACCGCGACGCTTTAACAGACCACGTGAGTTCGGGTCTCACCCAGAAAACGTCTCATCCCCGGGGAGGAGTGAGCCAACGCCTTTTCAAATGTTGTGAGTGAGAAACACGGCTGAGCATCACAGATATCCTAGACAGCACTCTGGAACCAACCCCCAATGTCCCCCCGGGTCCCCACCAGCGCCCTGAGAGCGAAGGCACGCAGCAATGTCCGCTCAGTGACAGGAAACGAGGTGAGCTCTATTAACTGGAGTTCAGCAGTGGCTGCAGGACGGCAGAGCTTTCTAAAAGAAGTTACCGTGTTTTCCAGCGTAGAAGACGACTTTTTAACCCAGGGACATATTCTCAAAACAGGGGTCGTCTTCTAGAACGAGTATATCCCAAACTCTATATTTTAACTGGAAAACTTGGGGGTTGTCTTATACGCTGGAAAATACGGTACTGTTTTCTCAAATCTGCCCTCTTTGTCCTCAGGTTAAAATGAGGTGTCCATTGGCTGCCAGAATCTGAGGGGGAGAGAGCAAGTTTCCACGGACGTGGCTTTGTTTACAGTATCACCCTTAGGAAAAGAAAGACACAGAGCTTTATGTCGAGGGTTCTGTACTGTACCTGACTGCAAGGTCTGCTCAGAAACTATGGAGGCATGCGGAGGAAAACAAAGGTCGTTAGTAAACAGCAAGGCAGGGCACACCCAGAGGGCGCGACACCGTTCGAAGGCGGCGCCTTCTTTCAAGCCAGCGATGACCCATTTCAAGCCAGTGATGACCCATTTCAAGCCAGCGATGACCCATTTCAAGCCAGTGATGACCCATTTCCTCGGGGGCTGCAGGCTCAGAAACCAATATGAGTAACAGCCGATGCAAGCTGTCCACACCGAGGGGACCGTACAGCGACTCTGTCGGGTGCAGGGCCCGCATCTCAGGCTGCTCCTGCGTGCGTGTGCATGTGTGTGTCTGAGTGTGTATGTTTGTGTGTGTGTGTGTGTGTCTAGTGTAGGTGTGTGTGTGTGTGTGAGTCTGAGTGCATGTGTGTTGTGTGAGTGTACATATTTGCACATGCATGTGGGTCAGAACATGCACCTGAAGCCTGAGAGGCTGGAGGATCCTGAGCATGGGAAGATGCTTAGAATTCTTTCTGGGCCTCACCAATTGACAAGCTCAATCAAGTCAGTTATAAAAACACACGCATTCCACAAAAGCCACCGTGCTGCGCTAAACTGTGCAAGGTCCCGGCTCAGGGTTAAAGGAAAAAGGGGTCGGGGCAAAAACAATCGCTTTGGCGGTGACGGACCCCAAAAGGCAGGAGCCTAATGAAGACACAGCACTGTTTCACACGTGTTCACTGGGCCAGGGGTGCCTGAGCCTCCTTCATTATGACCCACATCAGCCTCGGGAGGCTGCAGCCCGAGTCACGGGTCTCGGAGGCAGTGATAGCATGGCTCTCAGCACAGCTGGGCACCGAGGCAGAGGGGTGAGGGTGTGTGCACAGGTATATGCATGTATTCTTAAAAAAAAAAAAGTTTTATTGATTTTGAGAGAGGACAGGAGAGGGGGAGAGAGAGAGAGTGACACTGATGAGAGAGAATCATTGAGTGGGCAACCTCTGTTGCATAGATTGATACTTAACCACAGGCCACCCCGGGGGGGCTGCATGTATGAGCTTTACACTCTACTCATCTTGCTCCTGCCGGCAGCTTCCTGTGTGTGCCTGTGCTACTGCCGGCAAAATCACGCAGAAACCAATGCGGACTGGGCATGCGCACAAAATATTCCTAAGCTGCCATCCGCCTCAGGACAAGCACTGCGGCAGAGCTGGGCTTGTTTTAAGGCATATTTTACCCACGGGAAATGGGCAGGAAACTAAGCTGGTAAGTCCGTCTAGGAAATTTGGGGTCCCTTGCTTCTTTCCTTTCCTTCGCTGCTTATTTCGATGTTCTGAGCGATGCTTTGCATCCGGGGCGGCCCAGGGGCGCACAGGGGCAGGGGTGGAAGGATGCAAGCAGCTAAGTCTCTACCGCTGGAAGCAAGAAGGAAGCTTGACGTTAAAAGTGGAGGTCGAGCAGGTTTTTTAAAAAGAGGTTTCTTATTGATTTTAGAGGGAGAGGAAGGGAAAGGAAGAGAGAGAGGTGTGAGAGGCATCAGATCCACTGGCTGCTTCCTGCACCTACTGGGTATTGAGACCAAAACCCGGGCATGTGCCTTGACTGGGAACCGAACCAGCAACCTTTGGTGCACATGACACCACTGCAGAGCCCGAGGAGCTGATGGTGGTGAGCGACCTCCGCCATGAGGGAGTCTAAAGAGCCTGCAGGAAGCCCCTGACCATCATTACCCCAGAGGACGGTGCCTGGGAGGGACACTCTCCCACCGGAGCAGGGGAACGGGAAGGTTCGGTGTGGAGATAACAGAGGAAATAAAAACGCTGAGTGCTAAAAAGTCAAAACAGAAAAAAACAGAGTAAGGAAGTCTAATGTATTACGTTTTAAAATGAATGCTGAGTTTTCCCTATGATACCACTTAATATACGTTCCTGATATGAGCTCAAGTTCTTGTGGTTTAAATTAAAGGCACAATAAAGGATAGCCGTATGTTTATGTTAAATGTTGAAATTGGAAATAGTGGTGTCCAATAATAAGCAACATTTTAAATTGTTAGTTAATATGATTTAGTATTTCTTCAAGCAATAGCAACGAAAAGGTAAGACTAAGTTATAGAAACTTTTGGATGGTGACTAGCAAACTATCCAAAATAGGATATAGGTCCTGATTTTTTCAGTAAAGCATTTGTTTACTAGCTCCGTGGTCGGCAAACTGTGGCTTGCGAGCCACATGCGGCTCTTTGGCCCCTTGAGGGTGGCTCTTCCACAAAATACCACGGCCTGGGCGAGTCTGTTTTGAAGAAGTGGCGTTAGAAGAAGTTTTAAAAATTTGGCTCTCAGAAGAAATTTCAGTTGTTGTACTGTCGCTATGTGGCTGCTGACTAATAAGTTTGTCGACCACTGTCCTAGCTGAATGTTCTAGGAAACCCTGCCTTTTACAGTTAGTGCACTTAAACCCTTCACCCTCCATCACTACCTGTCTATCAGAGGAAACACGCCTGGGCCTCAGTTTATGGCTTAATAACACTTCTGATCCCGGGCCGGTGTGACTCTGTGGGTGAGCGCTGACCTATGAACCAGGAGGTCACAGTTCGATTTCTTGTCAGGGCACATGCTTGGATTGAGGGCTCAATCCCCAGTGTGGGGCGTGCAAGACGCAGCCGATGGGTGATTCTCTCTCATTGTTCATGTTTCTAACTCTCTCCCTCTCCCTTCCTCCCTCTTTAAAAATCAATAAAAACACATTAAAAGAAAAAATGTTTAAAAAATCCTGTTGATAGAAAATCCTTCCAAACTTATTTTCATCAACTCAATCTAAAAGTTTCTTATGTGAATAAGCTTACAGTTATCTCGTGGACTTTCAGAAGGAATATAAGGAACATGGAGTAAGTAGAATATAAAGTAAGTACGCATACCACGCAAACTTCCAGTGGTTAAAAGTGCTCGCGCTTTGTCAGCTAAGTCACTATTTAGAGTGTTTCCCAGGAGCAAAACGTCAATGGCCTCTTGCTTGGAGCTGTCAAAGAAGTTATTCTGAATCGTCCTAGTGACAGAGCGAGCACCGTCTTTTAACTTCCCGGCCTGCGGGGAGAAAGGAGCAAGGACTTGCATTCTGATCGGTCATTTTCACCAGGAGTTCTCTGACACTTAGGGGACATAGCTGTCCTCAAGGAAGGACCTCCTCTTTCTGTTTCGAACAGCGAGTCATCACATTAAAATGGCCCGGGACGCACTGCTTCTCTCCCGCTTTGGACCACAGCTCGGCCCAGGGTGGAAGCTCAGGGCCACGGGGCAGCCCTGAGGGCCCTGGGCGCTGAGCGTCTCGCACTGTGCGCGGGAAGAGAGCGCGTGCACGCGGACAGGACCCACTTCCACGTCATCACTGCAGACTCAGGACGGGGGGAGCAGCAGGCAGAGCGGAAACACTGCACTCACAGGCTCTTACGAAAGCTGCGAAGGGCTTTCATAGAAAACAAAATGGAATCTACTCCCTAGTAACGTCCTTAGTGACAGCTGTCACTGAGAAGAAGGAAGGCCTAGTCTAACAAGAATTTTTAAATACAGATTACATGTAAACTACCATCTATATGTTAGGCCACTGTATTACCTGTGTATATGTAACCAACAAAAGTAATACACCTGGACTAACTCCTACAGGAGGAGACTATATAATGTGCA
Source organism: Lasiurus borealis (assembly GCA_004026805.1). Classification (NCBI taxonomy): domain Eukaryota; kingdom Metazoa; phylum Chordata; class Mammalia; order Chiroptera; family Vespertilionidae; genus Lasiurus; species Lasiurus borealis. Next base: position 37,729 of record PVJN01014532.1, on the reverse strand, counting down.
AGGAGCATATACTTACTTAGTATGTCAGTTACCATAAAGGTTTATTTTGATCTTACAGGTTTTGATAATTGCTTTAAACAAACAAAACTTTGCCTTTTAGGAAAATAGTTTAGTTTACAATATATTTTAATTCCTTAAAAAACTAACAGTAATTGAGGCTTAAAATGTGATTCCCTCCCACATAATTTCATACATAAAGGACATTATTGGAAAAGACACTCACCATTCACATTATCAGGCAATTAATCAAAAGGAACCCAGAGAAAGGAAAAGAGAGAAGAGTGCAGAGGTTAGATTTTAGTTCAGTGCAGAATAGTCATTAATATATAAAGTCTCCTGTCCATCAGGTTAGATCAAAGACCACTGACAACACAGGCCACCTCTGTATGTATGTTGTCGTGGTCGCTGCAGAAACAGAAAGGCAAGAGAACATGGAAGAGGATTTTAACCAACAGCGGTAGAGCATCAGGCTGTCATAGCAAGAACTATGTTCTTCATGTAAAAGGAATAAATGACAGTTTAACCACTTTAGGCTCAACAACAGGATCACTTGGAAGACAACGCTGAAATGTCAGTGCGTGTGGCGCTGCGACTGGAACAGAAGGCACCGGCAGGCGGGCCGTGACTCCCCGGGAGGAGAGGAGGCGGGGTGGGAAGGAAGGCACGCGGAGAGGGGTGCCTCCGGGAGGTTCACATGCCGCACTGAGGAGGCCGAGTGAGACCTGGGGGTGACCGTCCTTGTTTCTATTCTGAAGTCGTCTGAGGAATCGCAGAGATTTAAACTTCACCCGGGGTCACGAGCCTCAAAATGTCAACATCGTATATAAACTAATGAAAAATACCTCGTGTGTTTCCAAAGCCCCTCAATACGGGCCAAACACTAGAGTGGGAAGTAGTCTGTAGGTAATACCAGCAATCAAAACGGAGCAATGAGGCACAGAATGACAGTTAGGTCCACCTCTCACACTTCCTTTGCACATTTTCTTACATCTCATTTCCAAGGTAAAGTAAAGCATAAAAACATCGCCATTAAGCCCTAATAAGGGTGGGCTCACAGTAGGTGTTGCACAATCTGTCCACTGCGTGTGTTAAGTGTTTATTAAATAGCAGGCACTGTGTCAAGTGCTGGGGACACAAAGCCAAATATGACAGGACCCTTTATTATGGAGACTATGGTTAAAAACATCCTACTTATAATGAAAACGAGAGGCCCAGTGCACAAAGTTCATAATAGTAGAAAATAAAATCGAAACTATTCCCTAGTAACTTCATTAGTGACAGCTATAACTGAGCAGAAGAATGAAGGCCTAGTCTAAATAAAGAAATTTATAAATAAATTTCCGCCTGGCCTGCACCCTCTCACAATCTGGGACCCCTCAGACATCCCTCTTGCAATCTGGGACTGCTGGCTCGGAACCGCTTGCCTGCCTGCCTGCCTGCCTGCCTGATTGCCCCTAACCACTCACCTGCCTGCCTGATCACCTCTAATCACTCTGCCTGCCTGATCACCCCTAACCACTCACCTGCCTGCCTGATCGCCCCTAACAATCTACATATGCCTGAGACACAGCTGACCCCACCAACCTGGGGAACAAACTACCTCCTGCTCACTCAGGGCCACGAAAGGAGGAGGAGCAAAAGAGGAGTAAAGGCACGATAAAGCAGAAATCTAAAGAGGGACCTTGAACACCCTCTTAATTAATACAGAGGCACTGAAAATCCTTACCAAGAGGGCAGGAGGGCCTTGTTAATGCGACAGAACCACTCACCTTGGCCTTTCCTTCCAGAGCCCCGGTCCCGGCATAGATCTTACTGATGGAGTCACCATTCACCGACCACATGGAGCGGAAAACCTCCTGAAAGCGAGTCACCAACTGGGGCTTCTCAGCCAAGCCGAGGGCTTCCAGCTGCTTTGGCAGGATCTGAAACAGCCAGGAGTGACTTTGTGAGTGTGCTGACACGTTCACTGTGATGTGACTTTGTAAGAACTAGCAGAAGTAAACTGAAAATCTGCAGCGATAGGACTCGTAGGACTGGATTCTACAAGCATAATAGTTTACTAGGCTGTGTTGCTCCCCATTTTTAAAGTAAACACCACATCAATGACACTTACAAGCAACTTAATATTCCCTTGTAGTAAGAAGAACAGCTTTCTGGTTAAATTTTATAAAATCATACTAAATTATCCCTATATATCATACTACTTTACCTGGTTCATCTAAAAGAATGAATTATTCAACAGCATGGAGAAGAGCAGAAAAAATACCTAGTTTACCTAAATGTGCATAGAATAACCAAGCGCCTTTAGTTTTTACATCTGGTTCGGTACGTTTGGGTAATAAGGCCCAGAGATGATGAGGAAAAAGAGCGGCTCCTGAACTGTCACAAAACAAACACTGCTACTGGCGCTGTGTGCACAGTAGGTGTTGCACAATCTGTCCACTGATTGATCTGTCCATCCAGCCCAGGCACGCAGCGGACAAGAGTCTCTGGCCACCACATCCCACATCACAGGTCACGTGTGTCAAAAGCCATTGCTCTTTACTCAGGACGAACTGCAGCCTGGAATCCGGCAGAGTCCAAGCAATGCACAGCCCCCTCTGGCTTTTTCTCATCTGGAGTCCAGGCGTAATGTATGCCTTGAGTTTTCACACAACTCCGTCCTGTTCGGGTTTTCTTTGACCTCATCTATAAGTATGGGTACTACCCATAAATCTCAAGGAATCAAAAACTAAAATCCTATGAAAAAACCCTGTATCAGAGGAACCAAGATGGAGGCATAGGTAAATACCTAAACTGCTGCCTCGCACAACAATTTCAAAACTACAGCTAAAAGACAGAACAGACTTCATCCAGAACCACAGGACGGCTGGCTGAGAGGAAATTCTACAACTAGAAGGAAAGAGAGGGGCTCACGGAGACTCAGAGGAGCTGGAGGAGGCAGAGGTACTGAGACATGCACATGGAGAGGACTGGCAACTGAGTGCGCGGCTGGCTTTCTCAAGCGGGAGGCAGACAAAAGCTCCTGACTGCACTGAACTCCAGTTCCGGGCGAGACTCTGGGGACCCAGACTCATTCGGGGAGAAACTGGACTGTCTGGCAGTGGGTGGAACTCGAGGGCGGCTTTCTTTCAGAGCTGCTTGCAGCCATTACCACGGGACACAGAGCGCTAGCAGCACGAAACCACACAGAACTCCACCCACAAGGCTAAACGCCTGCTTTCCCTTTTCCTGTCTGTCACACTTCCTGAGTAAATGATAAAGAGAAACCTCACAGGCAGATTTCAGAAAAGGCAAACAGGACAATTTATTCAGTTACTTGAGAAATGTCTCAAAAGACATGTCAGTGGCAGAGCATCCTACACACTCTGGTTTCATTTGTGAGACAGAAAGACCTCTAAAGCATCAAGAAGAGAAGAATAAGGTAAGTCAAGACTAAAGCTGTTGGTTTAAATCTGCAGGGGCCTACTGATGCCCCCCAAAAATGTGAGAGCTATTTCCCACCACAGGGCAAGTTATTAAAAACATGTAAGCCCAGCCAGGGTGACTCAGTAGTTGAGCCTCCTCCCACAAACCAAGAGGTCACCAGTTCCATTGCCGGTTAAAGGACCGCAGCTGCCGGCAACTCATTAGCCACCTCCCGGCCCCAGGACCCACGATGGGCTGGGAAAGAGAGACGTGGGGCTCCTATTCCCGTTTCCCCGCCTCTGAGGACGGGCAGTCCCTGCAGAAGGAGGAGGACAGCCCCGCCGCGGTCCTCACTGCAGGCAGGAAGGAGGACTTTGCCGCCCGGGCAGTGTGTCCGCACTGACACCGTGTCTGTATGTGACTGGAGCTGTGGCGAGAGGTGAAGAAAAGAGGGTCTTGACACAGAGACCATCAGAGAAGCGAATCTCACGCGCTTTCATTGTCGCTAACACAGTCCAGTCCTCAGAGCCACTGATTGGCAGGCGCCACGCACGCTGCATCGGGACAGACCGTCCACACGCACCCCACAGGCTGTGCGTGGTCCGAGCCTCTCCCTTCCCAGAAGCCTTTCAGGGACCACACGGAGGTGAGGCCCGTACAGAGACGTACGTATTCTCTCTTCGTCTGCGTCCAGAAGAGGCAACGACTGGGCCCGCAGCAGATCAGGGCGGTGTTTGGAGGGAAAATGAAGAAATAACGGACAAAACGCAGCTCTACAGAGAGCAGAACAGGTGAAGGGAACTAAAAAGACGAGGGATGTTGGGGGAAATAAAAGACTAGAAGAGAAATGCTTTTACTGACCCTAACTGCTCTGTGGCGGTCATGAGAGCCACTGACAGGACAGACACGCACAAGATGGCCACACACAGGATAGACACGCACAGGACGGCCACGCACAGGACAGACACGCACGCACGCTGGTTCCTCACCTCCAGGCCCAGGAAGGCCTGCACGCTGTTCGTCCGGTCCAGGCAGTCCAAGCAGTTGGTGCGGACGGTCCCACTCTGGCACCTGCAACAAAGTCACTCCAGTTAAAGAGCCTGAGACAAAAACGACAGAACGCGAACAAACCGAGAGGACAGGGTGATGAACAGGGAGCACCAGTTTCCCCCCCAACTTTACCATTACCGTTTCACAGTTATAAGAAAGGTGAAGGGATTTGACGGTGAACGTCCATCTTCTCACCAGGCCCTACGGCTGTTAACGTTTTGCCTCCTATTCTTCCTCACACACCTCCCTGTCTCTGCACCCCCGCTTATTCTAATTAGGCCAGCAGTGAGTGCCAAGCCCACATTCAGACTTACACACCGCAGTTCTCTGCACATAAAAGATAGCACATTTAAGGAATAAATTTTGAAAACCTAAGATCTCTTATCTCTACTGACTATCCTATAAATTTCCTATAGCATTGACTCTAAATATTGTACACTGAAAAAATGTGCTTTGTTTACTAAAGCTGACCTCAACCTATATTTGTTTTTTTGGCAGCTGATCAATGATTTTCTCTCATCATTGATGTTTCTTTTCTTTTTTAAAATATCTTTTATTGATTTTTTACAAAGAGATAGAGAGTTAGGAACATTGATGAGAGAGAAACATCAAATCAGCTGCCTCCTACACACCTCCTACTGGGGAGTGCTCGCAACCAATCAACCTATGTTCTTATTTTCAATCTTTCAATACTTACTTTCCTCATCTGCTTCATGTGCAAAAGCTAACACTAAATTACACTAAAGCAGACAAGACGCAACGTCTTTTATTTCTATTCACATTAGTTGTCTTTATCAGGTCAAAAACATTAAATCGTCATTTTAAGAGAGAAGTGGAACAGCCTTGCAGTAACAGGCCCCTGGGGTCGGGAGCCTGAAGGATTCCAGCTCTCGCACCCCTGGTCTTCACATGACGAGGGGCAGGCTGTGCCAATGCCTCCGTTTCCTCCCTGCAAAAGGGACAGGATAGGGCCTTGCCTTGCCGCTGCTGAAACATGGAAACCCAAGGGCACTGCCTGGCCAGTGTGTGCCCAATAAAGTAACCTATCATTATTACCAGAGGCCCGGGGCACGAAGAGATGCGTGCCATAGGCCTTCCTTCCCTTGGCTTCCAGCACCTGTTTTCCTTTGGCACCCGGGACACAAGCCTTCGCTCTGGCTGTAGTTTGCCATCCTCATCTTAGCTGCGGCCGGAATGCCGCTCCTGTAGATCCCTTTTGTGTCTCCTGCCCTTCCTCTCATAGCAGGTGTCCCGCCCCGCCTGGCCACTCCGCGCCTGGAGCAGCTAGGCGGTCGCCATCTTTATCCTTCTAATTTGCATACTCCTTCCTGATTGGCTGGTGGGCATAGCAGAGTGATGGCCAATTTGCATGCTTCTCTTTTATTAGTGCAGATTACCTGCTGAATTCTCAAGAAAGGAAAACAAGCCTAAAATCCAAGTACAACCAGGATAAACTGTGATTTTAAAAAAGACATTTAAGGGTGTGATGCTCAGAGTCATTGTTAAATTATAGCCAAGTTCCAACTTAAAGGAGAGAGAAACAGAGCGGGCGAACCTTCGAAGGTCATTTCCATCGAAATGGAAGAAGCCGTAATCGAGGAAACCCTGGACCTGAGGCCAGAGGACGCTGTGCAGCTTCTCGGCCTTGCCGCCCTTCACCATCTGGTGGTAGTCGAAGCTCACCATCTGCACGTCGGCGGCGTGCTCCGAAGCCTTCAGGTGGCTCTGGGAGGGAAGGCAGGCTTCACTCAGTGGTAACTGACGCCCCAGGCCCCCGTGTATGGGTGACGGGAACCTGACCCTGAAAGGGAACGCTAACGGCGCCAGCCCGGCACCGGACACCCAGCCCTCCTGCCCGTCCGTCCCCGGGAGCCTGGTGCCGGGCTGCCAGAGGACTGAAGTACCATCCTCGCCCGGCCTAGAAAGTGAAAAGCTGTTTCACCCACTCACACTTCATGTCCACAGTCCAAATTTATAGCTGTCTACAGCTACCACGAGTCTCAAAGTAAAGATTATATATATAAAACATAAAATTCTTTTTTGATATCTTTATTCAATACATACAAATGCTTTGAAAGTTTACCATAAAAAGTTATTCTCAAATGTATAATGTTTATAATATTTATTTCAAAGTTAAAACAAAATAGCTGAATAATTCATTCTGGAGCTCACTAGCTTGCACTTAAGGGAATGTTTTCTAACCACGTTGTTTCAGCCTGTCATTCTACATCACACCGTGGTTTATATCAATTACTGCAGTGGTGCTGACGAAGAGCGTGTTTTCTTTAGGAGGCTATGACTCCCACATTCCTCTCATCGGCCTGAGAAGGTGCGCTCCTCTGTACGTCACCGCCTTTGTCACCACCCCCAGGGCTGACAGTGCTGGTTTCCAGACACACGTCTGGGTCTTAGCCCCAGGACAGAGGGACACTCGGGGGAGGACCGTCTGCTTCTCCACCACAGCAGCAAGCCCACGTCAGGGAAGTGTCAGCTGCCTTGGACACTTGCCACAATCCCAGGTTCACAACTTCAGCCTCAACCGCTTCCTAACAGCCGGCCGGGCTGAGGGTTCCCACAGGCACCCGCCTTTCCCTAGGAAGCCATTCCTTCCCGGCAGGAGCCCCGGACTCTCCCGCGCCATGTTAACCACCCTCTTACCTGGAAGGCCTTACTCAGCATATGTTCCCCTTCCTTAGATCCCAGCAGGTTTATGACTATTTGTCTGCCATAGAGATTCTTCAGTGTTCTAAAATGCCTGTTAGAGAGAGGAGATACGCACGTGTCAAGTGGTAAGGGGACTTTTTTTTCAGTAAATAGGAATCCAGTATTGAGAACTTATGTGGTTCTGTGTTAGCCCACAAAACCGGTAAACTGAACACACACTTGTCCCACTGGTCTCGTGAACGTACGAGAACTCGGTCAGTCAGTGTCCTCCCTGACTCCGGTGCCCAGCCCGCCCCGTGCTGGAGCTCCCTCTCCCCCGGGAGCCTGTGCGGGCCCAGCACGGAGCACACACGCCCCCCACTGGCTGGGCGGGGAGGGCGGGCAGGAGGTGCAGGGCTGCCCCTCAACCCGAGGACACCACAGCCTCTGTGAGCGTTTACCCAGGCAGCCAAACCCCTCTACACATGGACCGATACGCTCACAAATGAGAATATGTACTAGGCACTTAAACTCTTTTTTTTTTTTTTTTTGCATTAAGTGCTTGAAATCCAGTGTAGACTTTGCACTCCAGCACATCTCAGTCCTGCACCCGCAGCGACGTGGGCTCGGGGCTGCTGTGCTGGCAGCCACCCGCAGAACGTCTTAAGGCTGAGACCAGTGCTGCCGCTGCTAGAATCGTGACACTAGGAGTCACCGTCTTCCGGTTAGTTAGGAGCCAGGAGAAATTTTACTCCAGCCCAAAAACGTAGAATGAGTCAGTGAATATAATTACAACAGGCCTCACTGCCAACCATTCCAGACCGGGAGCGCCGTGTGAGAAGAACCAGCCTACCTGTCAAAGGCGGGCGCGTTGGCTTCAAAGCCCCTGGACATCCGGACACGGTGAGAGCCCACCTGGACAAGAGAGAGGTGGTCACACCCAGCGCCAGCGTGAGTCACAGACAGACCGCCGCAGAGCGCAGCAAGGCATTCGCTCAACAGAGTGACTGCCACTCACCAGTCTCTTAAAAAGACACGTTCTAAAAGAAAAAGGGACACGTTCTAGGAGTTTCTCTTCCCTTTTATGTTTTAAAATGCAACCTTATAACCAGGGAGCTGGAAGTCAGCCATTACGAGACACTTGTATACTGAGAGAAATTTGGGCTGTGAAAGGTATTTTTAAGCGGTGACCCTTACGCAGTGCGGAGCGTGTGTCTCTGACCCCCTCCTGAGAGCCCCGAGAAGCAGCTGCACTGCCACTGTCTCTCCCTCCGCAGAAAGAGCGCTGAGCCCAGCGCAGGGGCAGAGGGAGAGGCAAGATGATTCCCAAGTTTAGTTAACAGAGGCCACGCTGTTACGTGCTAAGATACTGAGAGCGCAAATAACCAATGCACGATGAAAACCCCCAAACTTCATCATCAAACCCAGCAGCTCCATTTCTACGGATGTTGAAAAAACATCACAGGAAAACATATCTGATCTAATTCCAGGAACTCGCACTCAGACCCTTGATATGAATCTAGCTAATATTATTAGATTAAGAGAACTATCCAATGAACCAACACACGATCCTGAAAACTTAAAACACGTGGAAACCTTTGAGAGAGAAAAGCGACAACGCCGAACACCTACCTGCAAGCCTGGCTGCTCCCAGAACAGTGGGACCGAGCCCCGGATTTGGATGAAGGAGGAGACAGAGTCATCTAAGTACACGACCTGCCGAGAGAGACGCGGATGAAAGTTCCGCAGGCACAGCTGGCACCTCCGCGTTCGGAGACCAATTTACCAGTGCCGGTTGCACAGGCGGTATCTTACGACCCACCTTTCATACACAAACTGTTCTAACGACATGTCCCCTTTGGATACAAGTTGAGGCTAACGTGGGCTTATAATTGTTTGTGTGGAAAATAGTACGGTAATAAATAAATAACAATAATATAAGATTAAACTCTGTTTTGCATGTACTCCTAACTGTAAGACACTTTTGCCGCAACCTGTATTAACCAGAAAAATATCCTGTATAATAAAAGGCTAATATGGAAATTGTCCCCTCGACCAGGGGGCGGGGCCAGCTGGCCAACCACCCCTGGACCCCCAATTAGCCCCCATGGGGTGGGCCAGCCAGACACCACCCACGCACAAATTCGTGCACCGGGCCTCCAGTTAGAAATGTAAGCACTGGAATCACAACTTTTAAAAAGAGATTCTGTTAAACACTCTATACCTTTCTGTTTTTTTATACACATACCTTTCTATTTTCCTATTTTTTCTTTAGTTTTTCATATTTAAAAAAAAATTAATTTGAAGATGAGTTGGGCTGGAGGCCCGGACTAAATTTGCCATTATATAGCTTCACAGCCGAAAATATCCCAATTTTTAGGTTGAGATGGTTCACGTATCTACAGATGAGCGTCGGATTGACTTAATTCACAGAAAACACTTTCCCGAGTGTCTAGCTCTGTCCACGAGGACTTTAAATTCAACACCAGAGGGTAGGCCTGCGGGCAGGCTGAGCAGTGAGACGCCTGCTCCTGTTTGAAGAGCGACCCCACCCCAGGGCGCTCAGGGCAGCCTTTCTGGGTGCCACCAGGCTGGGAGCCCCAGAACACGCAGGCCGGCGCCGGAAAGGAGGTCTGAGTGCGATCAGCATCCGCTCCCCCAGTTTCCCGCGCCTCCGCCGCACACGCCTACCTGCTCCGTCTCCACGAAGTTGGCGACGTGGCCGTCGTCGTTGGTGCCCCGCACGTTGAAGCGCGTGCCGGCGCGCTCACAGCTCAGGCGGGAGATGAGGCAGGCCTTGGCCTGCTTGTGCGCCGCGTAGATGGTCCTGACCTCCACGCCCCCGCACATGAGGCGCAGCAGCCAGTCGTCGCAGCTCACGCCGTAGTGCTGCAGGTGCAGGTGCAGGGACTGGTTCCTGGCGGAGGGGGGCGGCCCCGTTAACCAACGCACCCAGAGCCAGCCCACGCCAGGCCCCCGAGGGCGGGCTGTGAAACGAGAGCCGGGGCAGGGGACCTGCGGCCCAGTGCCACCGCCTTTCCCTTTCCCGTGACGCCTGTGTCTCGTCCGTCCCGGAGGGGCCGGGTTGGCGTGAGCAGCAGAGTCTGGCCTCCCCTGCGCCCTCCCGCTCCCACACCGCCTGCTCCACCGCTCCTTCCACCGTGCACAGCACTGACTGCGCCGCCCCCCGCTCCCGCCGAGGCAGGTAACATTAAACAATACGGGACGCCGGCTTAGAAAGGCAATCCTGCCAGAGACCAGACCTCAAAACGAAGAATAATAAAATGTGTGACACAATCCTATCGCAACTAACTCCTTCCTGAGTTTAAACACAGACCTGAAAGGTAGTTCTGAAATGAGAGGTCAGTCGAGATCAGGGGGGGCACAGGGGTTTCATGTCACAGGACAACTTCCATGAAGGGACAGAGGGTGCCTGCCTCATCCTGCTGAGCATCTGGGGCGGGGAGGGGTGTGGCCGCACGCCCACGCCGCCGTCTCGGCGAGTCGCCGCCGGCCCCGGAGGCCCGCTGCGGGGACTCACCAGAAAAACCTGTTGTCGGTCGTGTGCTCCTGCATGCAGCGATGGGCATTGAGACTCAGGTCCAAACTGGCCCCGGACGCCGACCACGCGAAATAGAAGGTCCCCGAGTTCAGCACCTTGCGCACTTCCGAGACGCGGTCCTCATCCGACGGATCGGCTCGCAGGGACAGGAATTCGGTGGAAGTCACTCGGAACACTTCCGACTCCTGAATCTTCCCCACGGACATGCACCCGGTGACGAGGACCAGGTAATGCAGCATGGTGTCGCCTGCAGAGAGCACAGAAGGCGGTGACTCAGGATTGGAGAGACTCGTCTGGGAGCTGACATTGTGGTAACACCTGTCAACCCGGGTCATCGGATCCGGGACGATGTCGCGGACGAAAGGCTCACCCCCTGCTCAGGTTCACGATGCTGGCGATGGACTTACCCAGGTTGAGCCGCAAAACGCCGAGGAGTCCATACGCATCCAGCACCTTGGAGTAAGTACCCTTGATGGCCTCCTTTTCTGCAGAAGCTGCAAAAAAGGTTTCCGGGTCAGAAAAAAGACCTGATACATCACATTCTATTTAGCTATAAAGTCAGAGTTTCAACCAAGAAGTTCTAAATCTAAATCTGATATTCTTTATTTTTAAAAAAATATATTTATTGATTTTTTACAGAGAGGAAGGGAGGATAGAGAATTAGAAACATCGATGAGAGAGAAACGTCGATCAGCTGCCTCCAGCACACCCTCCACCAGGGATGTGCCCACAACCAAGGTACATGCCCCTCACCAGAATCGAACCTGGGACCTTTCAGTCCATAGGCTGATGCTCTATCCACTGAGCCACACCAGTCTCAGCTAACTCTGATGTTCTTTTTTTTTTTTTAATATATTATATTGATTTTTTACAGAGAGGAAGGGAGAGAGATAGAAAGTCAGAAATATCAATAAGAGAGAGACATCGATCATCCGCCTCCTGCACGCCCCACAGTGGAGATGTGTCCGCAAGCAAGGTACATGCCCTCAACTGGAATTGAACCCGGGACCCTTCAGTTCGAAAGCTGACGCTCTATCCACTGAGCCACACCAGTCTCGGCTAACTGATATTCTTAACAAAGGTGTTGCAAAGACACTTCCTCCGACTTGCAGCCTAAATGTTCTCCCAAAGACTGAGCCCACACGCTCCAGCACCACCTGCCAGCCCGTCCCTCCCACCGACTGAGCAACAAGACCCGGGTAACCTCCGTTGGGGCTGTTCTGATTTCCCTTTTCTCCCTGCGGACGGTTTGACTGCTACTCCCTGCACAGGCCGCCGGGACGGCCCTCCCAGGACAGCACAGCTCCGGGACAGGAGAGCTCTCAGAGTCAGCGCCCAGGCACCCTTCCTGTTCCGCTTCTCCTCACCCCCTTCTGCACCCCTGCTCAGCCACCACTTCCTCAGCCCGCACCTCACACAGCTGCTCCTGGCAAATGCCCTCCACCTGATGAGCGAGGCAGAAGGCCACTGTCTGGAGGCCCGCGTGCACTCCCCACACCGCCGGTCAGAGCTCCGTCCTCACGTTACCTTCGGTATCTGCCCTCTCCCCTTCCCTGCGCCAGGCTGCCCGGGGCAGCAGCCCTGCCCTCCTCGCCCTCCCCTCCCCACCCGCAGACGAGGGTTCGCACCGGGGACCGAGCACCGTTTGCCGATGAAATCGGCCGCCACCAGCTTCGCTGGAACAGGAAACCTGCCGCTGGCCTTTGTCTCGCGTCTTCCGCAGTAAAAGCACTGTTCCCGTGTAATGGCACAGCCACAGAGGACTGCTGTACGCAGGCTGCTCGAGGGATAAATTAAACAAACACACACCACCAACTCTGGAACTTTAAAGGAAAACCCTTCCTAGTTCTTTGAAAATACACTGATTAAAAATCTGACAGAGAACCAAAGTACACGCAGCTAGACTCTTAAAGGTAATTACAGATACTGCACTTGATCTTAGCCAAAAGGCCGAGAAGCGATACACACAGCACCTCCCACACCCGCAAATGCAGAAAGCACGGGCTCCCGCTCCCTCGCCTCCCCTCCAAGTCCTTTCCCTCCCCTCCCCGCGCGACCCCAGCCCGCCGGCATATTCCTGAAGGAGAAGAGCTACCTCCAAATGGCACGAGAGTAAACCCTTAGAATACCGTTACCCCTCCCGCACGTTTTTCTGACGAGGAAGGAAGATCCCTTTATTCTGTGAAAGTCCATGAAATGCGCAGGAATACCTGATGTAAGAGGGAGGGACCTAATCGAATTATTGTCCCATTTCTCAGCAACTTAATTCCAGAAAATAATGTGAGCCTCCCACTGTGGGATGAGTTAAGAAGCCACGCCACTTTAAAACAGAGTAAGCAGCCTTAGGGTCCACAGCACCTCGCAATCCCTCACGTGGCGTCCCCCCTCCTGCTCTCCCACCAGAGTCCCACCCCAGCCACACTCCCCCTCTCCTCCTCCGTCCCGCGTTCTTTCCACCGGAACACCCGTCAGTCATCTTTGCAGATACTCCGTCCGTCCTCCAATTCCGAACTCAGATGCCACTTCCCGCCCCACTCTCTCCCCCGTCCCCTCTGGCTGCCGGTCGGTCTTTCTCTGTGTCATGCCGCCACTCAGCGCACTTGCATCCCGAGTCCCAGAGCCAGGCCTCCTTTCTCTGTATCTCAACCTAACACCCACCTGCCCCGGACACGCTGGACAGCGCGGCCGCTGAGTGTGCGTCTCATGGACGAGGACACGCTGAGAGGCGCAGCACCAAAGGGATTGTTTTGTTTAAAATCATATGTAAAAATAGATGCTTTTTTTATCCTCACCCGGAGATACTTTTCCATTTTTTTTAAATTTTTATTTATTTATTTATTTATTTATATTTTTAGAGAGAGAGGAGGGCAGGGAGGGTGGGGGGGAAGAAACATCGATGCAAGAGCGACACATCAACTGTTTGCCTCCCACACGTGCCCTGACTGGGGCCGGGGATCTAACCTGCAGCCCACGTCTGTGCCCCGACAGGGAATGGAACCCATGACCCTTAGGTGCGCGGGCCGACACCCTAACCACTGGGCACACTGGCCAGGGCAGAAGAGAAACGCTTTCCCTGGCACAGACAGGATCTGCACGCTTTCTTACTGCCATGTGATGTCCTCACAGGGACGTCTGGACGTTCAAAGGCGATGTGTGTCGGTGGGACGTGAGGGTGGCGTGGGAGACAGGCACTGTTCGGTGACTGCCAACCAGGCTTCCACCACGAGCTTGTCAGTGCTGAGGTGTGCGATGGGCTGGGCAGAGCCAAGTGCAAGGGTGATGGACACGGAGTCCGGGCGTGGGGACCGGAAGCTCAGGTCACGCTCCTGCCACCATGCAGCTCCTGCTCACCACTGCCAACACTCTGCCGTGGCCTCGCCTCCCAGCTGGGGGACAGCGGTCTCTCGGGCTGGCAGGGAGGGAGGAGGGAGCTATGGGGACAGCTGGTCTCTCGGGCTGGCGGGGAGGGAGGAGGGAGCTAAAGAAAACGGACGAGAATGAGCAAACAGGATGACAGTGAGATGACAGTGAGCGCGACCTCCTAGAACCACGCCAGGCCTGCGGCTGCACGCCCGGGGTCTGTGGGCGAGGTTTGCATGCGGGCAGCCAGGGCAGGAGCCTCGGGGCAGAGAAGCTCGGCGAGGAGGCGGCCCTCACGGGTTTCCAGACAGAGACTGGAGGCGGGTGACTCAGCCGAGATCACAGCATCAGCCGCGGTACACCCCGAGCAAAGAATGTTCCACAGGCCAGGTTTTCTCTGCGTAATTAAACAATTAAAATTCCAGCTGGAAGACCTTAAACCATCCACATTAACGTTCCACTTAAGCTACACTTTGCAGTCTTGGCAGCGGGCCTAAACGAAAACCACATTTCCCACGTTCACACAACCAGTATGTGCTGCATGCCGGCCGGGGGCCGATGCCCGTCCCCGTTAAGATGGCACCCACTGCCGTCCGCACGCACGCAAGCGCGGAGCTCTGGCCGCGCCGGGATGGAGCTCCCACAGATGCAAGCAGCTCCCTTACAGTCTCTGTGGAGGGGCCTCTCCCTGCGGCGAAGGAAGGTCCGGGCGAGCGGACGAGAGGTGGAGGTGCAGTGCTCGGGCAGCGAGCACCCCGCCTCCGGCCAGCAGCTCCGTGCGAGAGCCCCCCATCAGCAAGCTGTGCGCCCGGCTCCTCACAGGACAGCCGCCGGAGAGCCACGCCGGCACACCACACGGCAGCACCCGCTAACCAGCTCCTGTCACCGGAGAGCCACCCTGGCACACCACACGGCAGCACCCGTTAACCAGCTCCTGTCGCCGGCTCCCGGCTGGGGGTCTGCCGCGTGGCACCAGAGGAAAGCAGCAGACACAGCGGAAGACAGAGTGCATGGCTCAAAGCCAGACCAGGAAGTGGGGCCACGGACCACCTTCACGGGTGTTACAGTCTTAATAATAAGGATAGAATATAAATATAAGAATTGAGTGTGACATATTAGAGTGAAATGAAGTGTAAGCGCCCTTAAAGTGATGTGGGAGAAACAGATAAAGAAGGTCGCACCCCACAGGTCAGACCAGAGAGCAGGCCTCCTGGGACCGCTGGTAAGACACACTGAAGACACACTGACGACGCCCACTGAGCACATACAGGGAGCCAGCTCCGAAGGAGATCAGAGCCGCTCGTTCTGCCCTCCACAGACGGCCACTCTCCGCTCCCCTTCCTGCACCTGACTGAGCTCTGAGCTCTGCCGTGGACCCTGGGTCCGAACTGTGAGCCACAAGCCGAGGCCTCTACGAGCCGCTGAGCCGCAGCTGCAACGTCCATCGTCCAGTGTGTGTGTCTGTCGGCGCGGATCCCCGGGTGGCCTGCCAAGATCTGGAACCACCAGTCCTCTGGTAAATAAACCGCGTGTGATTCATGCATTGCGTGTCTGCCTCCTGTGTCATGTATGCTCAGCCAATATTTAATAAGTGCTTTGAGTCATTCGTGTAAGTCCACCCTATTGGCAGAGGACACTCTTGGCCACCTGTGCTTGCATCCCTGGAGGAGAAATTGGGACAAAGAGTCAGGGGGAGGTCTCTGGAGAGCGAGCCGCACTGTCCCGCTTCTCCACCTGGGGGTAGGAACACGCGAGTGTCAGCGCACTTCATCGGCTGGACGCTGATGACTCATGCTTTTCCACGCGTGGGGAGAAATTCATTTTCCAAAGCGCAATGCTGAGCAGAGAACAGCATGTGTCAAGACCCTGAGGCCAGACGGCATTCGGCCATTCAGCGCCGAGAGGTCAGTGTGGCCGGAACTCAGAAACCCAGGAGCGCCGATTCTAAGTCCCGTGCCAACCACTGAGGGGCATTAAGTGAGGGAATAAAATGACCAACGTGTGTTTCCAGAGACTGGAGCGGGGGGAACATGGGGGGGGAAGGACAGCAGGCGACCATGAAGAAGACGAGCACAATGTTCACAAAAGGGCCCCTGGACGGGCTGGGACAGAGCAGCGAGGAGTGTGTGGGTGCGTGCAGCCGGGAGGCCGAGCTGCCTGGCCCGGGCTGGCGGGCGTGTGACGCGGGAGGAAGCGTGCGGGACGATGCTGAGGGTGTTTAGGGGGCGGAGTGCCATCCGGGAGGTAAGGAAGACGGGAGGAGAGCAGGTCTGAGGCGGGAGCTGGCAGGACCCCAAGGCTCACCAAGGCCCACCGGCTGGCCCCCCTCTCTCGGGGGCGGCGTCTGTTCGCGCCCGGCCACCGTTCCATACATGGGGCTTGTTTCGTCTGTTGTTACTCATGGTGGAAGGTAAACTCAGTTCCTGTTACATCATGGCCAGAAGCCAACATCCTGTATGGTCCCGGCTGGTTCTATGTGACAGGACAATTCAGAACATCTGCGAGACCTGAAGCCATGTAATGAAGCGTCTCATGACGGGGTTTATCGCTCAGCCTTCCCCTCTGTTTCCTGATGGCAAAGTTCGGGTACGAAGTGAAAGCACGTGGGAGCACCGCTGGCCCTACCCCTGTTGGCTGACCCGCCCCCCAGCCCGATGGGAGGTGAACATGTGCGGCTCCATCACAAAGTGATACACCGTCTCCATGTCACCCTTCCTGTGCAGAAAAGTCAACTGTCTACAGTCACGTCTCCTCTCGGCTCGCACGCCTTTCTCACACGAGACAGGACGCCACCACTCCCTAAAGGGCGATGGGGAGACTGGCGGCATTGGGCAGAAACAGAAGGAACAGCTCTGCACACTGCTTGTCACCACCCACGACCGTCACACACATTCTCGAAGGCGACATTTAACTCGGCCACCAAGGAACTCGGCCTTTCATGGCCCACCCTACATGGAGCCATGCCTCCCTCTCTGTACTATATAGTCCATGGCAAGAACACGCCTCCTCACCAGAACACGCTGCCCTTCACACGCCTAACTCCAGTCTTCCACTACATCCCTTTCTTTCCCCGTTCACCCCCCTGACTCCCCAAATAACCACGGCCACCCTCACAACAGCACAAACGGCAATCACGTGGAGAAAACCAAACGGAAAGACTGTGCCCTTTATCGGAGCCATTATTTCATCTCTCCGAGCCTCAGTGTCCAACCCGTGGTGAGAGAGAGAGAGGGAGAGAGAGAGGGGGGGGGGGAGAAATACCGATGGGAGAGAAACATTGATCAGTTGTCTTCCATCTGGGGACTGAACCTGCAACCTTTTCACAAATGCGGACAATGCTCCAACCAACTGACCCACCCGGCCGGACGCTGCGGGTGTTTTTTTAGAGAAGAAGGAAGAGGGATAGAGAGGCCGAAGCAATGATGACAGAAACGGCCATCAGGTGCCTCCCGCACGCACGCACGCCCTCTCCTGGCCGGGTGGGTGTTTTAAATTGGAGGAAACATGGAGATACCCTACACACGTTAGTTCAGAGTTTCAACACCAGACGGCAGTGCAGTCCTCATGGACATATCCTTCTGAGCTGGGAAAACATCAATGCAGATCCGGATGAGCATCACCTATAAACCAGGAGGTCATGGTCTCTCTCATCATTAATGTTTCTATCTCTCCCTCGCCCTTCCTCTCTGAAATCAATAAAAAATATTTTTTTAAAAAGTGATGTGAAACAGTGAGGTGGCACTGTCCAATCTGACTCTAAGGTTTGAGAAGCTGTCCAATGCTCTACCGCCACACATATCCTATATAACAAAAGCCTGATATGGTAAGTGTTCAGTCGGCCGTTCAACCAAAGTGTAATATGCTAATGACATGCTAAGGCCACTCAACCGCTTGCTATGATGTGCACTGACCACCAGGGGGCAGACGCTCTGACTGGTAGGTTAGCTTGCTCTGGGAGCCCAGCCAATTGGGACTGAGCGAGACGGGCTGGACACATCCTGGAGCCCTCCCGCAGCCCCTCCCTGGCTGGCCAACCTTTCTGTTCCTCCCCAGCACTGGTTGGCTCCCTTAGCCTGGCCTGCACCCTCTCGCAATCCGGGACCCCTTGGGGGATGTCGAGAGTTGGTTTCAGCCCGATGGTGAAATGACTGGTCACTGTGATGCACACTGACCACTAGGGGGCAGATGCTCAATGAAGGAGCCGCCCCCTGGTGGTCAGTGTGCTCCCACAGGGAGAGGGCCACTCAGCCAGAAGTCGGGCTCCCGGCTGGTGAGCACAGAGGCGGGGGCGGGAGCCTCTCCCACCTCCATGGCAGCTGGAGGGATGTCTTGCTGCTGGCCATTCCCCAAGGGCTCCTGGACTACATGAGGGCGCAGGCTGGGCTGAGGAACCTACAGTGCACAAATTCTGTGCACCGGGCCTCTAGTTTATTCACTTCAGAGAGGAAGAGAAGGGGAGAGGAAAAACATCCAGGATGAGAGATAATCATTGCTTAGCTGCCTCCTGCACCCTCCCCACTGGGGTCGAGCTTGCAACCTGGGCCTGTGCCCTTGACTGAGAATCAAACTGTGACCACCTGGTTCAAAGGTTAATGCTCAACCACTGAGCCTCATCAACAGGGCAAGCAATACAGAGAACACTGCATGCCTGTCCACTTTGTTGTCCAGTTTAGGTCCGTCTGCTTCCCTGTGCCACTTCTTTACTAACCATGTTCTGCAGGTATGAGGGAAGCCGTACTACCGCCAGGGGAACAAGGTTTCCCAGGCATGGCCTTCCCGCAGACGGTCGGCACCACACAGACGCCCGCCCCGGCTCCATGTGGCGTGCCGGCGCCGCCCGGAGAGCGCTGTGGAGCGTCAGCCCTCTGTTCAAGCTGTGGCTCAAGAAAGCTCACCACCGGCCCATCACAACAACAAATGCACTGTAATTCTGGAGACGTGACTGTTTTCACAAAATCTGCAAGCTAACGCCGTCTGTCCTGTTATCTATCACCGAAAGGCCGACGTCAACTATGCTCAGAAACTGCCATCCCAGCCGGCCATGTGGCTCAGTGGTGGAGTGTGGGCCCATGAACTAGGAGGTCACGGTTCCACTCCCAGTCAGGGCACGTGCCAGGTGTCAGGCTCAATCCCCAGTGGGGGCGGACAGAGGGCTGCCAACTGATGTTTCTACCTCTCCCTAAAGTCAATAAAATATATTTTTTGCCCAAACCGGTTTGGCTCAGTGGATAGAGCATCGGCCTGCAGACTGAAGGGTCTCAGGTTCGATTCCGGTCAAGGGCATGTACCTTGGTTGCCGGCACATCCACAGTTGGGGGTGTGCAGGAGGCAGCTGATGGATGTTTCTCTATCATCATTGTTTCTAGCTCTCTGTCTCTCTCCCTTCCTTTCTGTGGGAAATCAATAAAATGTATTTTTTAAAAATAGAATATATGCCAAACTCTGAATGGAATTCCCAAAATATTAAAAAAGTCAATAAAATATATTTTTAAATAAATTATCATCCCAACCCAATTCTATCAGAGTTTGGAGGAGAGGGGGGTTTGGAGCCCAGGCCCCGATACTTGAGAAGCTGCCCAGGAGAGTATAATGAGCACCGCAGTGGGAGGGCCCACTGATTAGTCCTAGCCTCACGACTCATTGAAGCTGGAACCCGGCCAAATACAGAGTCCAGAGCTGCATCAGAGGACACTTGGCTGGAAGAGGATTCCGACCTGAGATTATGTAGTGTGTTCCCCCACACCCCGTTTCTGACATGTGCTAACGACACGAAAGGCAACACTTCATGCGGGTGTCTCTGGCATAGCCACTGCTGGCATAACCAAGAAAACTCAGTGACTGCCAATAGCTACTGCCCACGACAGTGGTCGGCAAACCGCAAGCCACATGCGGCTCTTCGGCCCCGTGAGTGTGGCTCTTCCACAAAACACCACGGCCTGGGCGAGTCTATGTTGAAGTGGCGTTAGAAGAAGCTTAAGTTTAAAAAAATGTGGCTCTCCAAAGAAATCTCAATCCTTGTCCTGCTGATATTTGGCTCTGCTGACTGATGAGTTTGCCGACCACTGGCCCACGATACCTAATTTCCTCAGCTTCTCTCAGGAAAGCCAGGGCTGAGAGCCTCGTGGACTCAGAAGCTGTGGGTACGTGAAGACCGATTCCTGCTAGCGTCCCTGTCACCGGCTACCTTCAGGAAAAACACCTGCACACAAGCAGGTAGAGACCAACCAAGAAAGCCAGCAAATACCAGTAAAAAGTGGTCATCTCGGGAATCAGACCGAAATCTACAAAAAGAAGGGAAGGAGGCAGAAGAGTGAGCGGAGGGAAGGATGAAGAGGCTGCAGGGGGAGGGGGAGAGGGCATCCCGGCAGGCAGGAGAGCGGGCGGGGCGGGGGCAGGGCGTAGGCAGGAGCAGGATGATGGCGCTGCAGCAGCCTGGCACCCGGGAGGGAGGGAGAGCACGAGGAAACACCAGCCTTTCCTTAAAGAGATCAACAGGGACAAAGCGGGGGGGGGAGGGGGGGGTAAGGGCCAATGACGGAGCCTGTTTATGGGGTGAGGAGTGTGAACTCAGCCTCACCGGAAAGAGGGGTACACTTCCGTTTAATATAAAAAACGTTCTGGAGGTTCCCCGGGAGGTGAACACGCCAGCTGCACTGAGCTTTCGGGCTGGGCTTGCTGCCGGTACGGAGCACGCCTGGGTATGTTCCAAGCACGCTCCCGGAACACGCCGGCTTCTGAAAAGGTGACGGTCTGTAAAGCGAGCTCTAGAGCGCATCACAAACCTTGGCATCGCTCCAGACTGAGCCAAGTTAATTTTCTGAGTCAAGTGACTTATAAAAAGGCCTGTTAGCTCTTAAGCATTAAACGTTTGTAATAGGAAAACAGAACATACCCGAGAGACTCTACATCCATTTATGCTAGCTTTACAGAGAGGCAATACTCAAGCTTTGTTTTTTTTCTCCTGAAAGAATTACTTACGTAGTCTAAATCTGATACATGAGGTAGAATTAATAAATAATTAAGATAGTATTTTTATATCCTTTCTCCTTAGAATATCAATGACAAATGGATGGTTGGGGATTTTTTTTAAAAAGATAAGTTTTTGGCCAAAACCGGTTTGGCTCAGTGGATAGAGCGTCAGCCTGCAGATTGAAAGGTCCCAGGTTCGATTCCGGTCAAGGGCATGTATCTTGTTTGCGGGCATATTCCCAGTGGGAGGTGTGCAGGAGGCGGCTGAACAATGTCTCTCTCTCTCATCGATATTTCTAGCTCTCTATCCCTCTCCCTTCCTCTCTTAAAAAAATCAGTAATATATATATATTTTTAAATAATTTTTTTGGCAAAAAGAGGGTGGCTGGAGGTTTGGAAGTATGGTTACCCTTAGGTCCCTGCCCTGGGAGTAAAGTACAGAAAGAACCCTGCTAACCACAGGCAATGCGTACCTAGGGGCTGAACATCTGGACCCCTGTCATTACCAGTAACGACAATTAAAGAAACATTTGAATTTAGACAAATTAGAAAATCAGGCAATGCCATCAAAAACACAAGCCGCTAAAAAATGTTCCACATGCTAAGCCAAACATTTCCCCCAAATATGTTTAATGCAGAATTCATCAGTATAATTAAACTTGTAGTAGGAAAAAATATGCTGTGCAAATTAATATTATAGCAGGTTAAGTTTGGTGTGTTTAAGTATAAAAACCTATTCAAGTAACATAAGCCCATAATGAAGGATAAGCAGTTTTCACTAGAACACTCTGGAAAACACAGTCACATTTCTAATAACCCCAAACTGGACTTATTCGCCAAAATCTTATATTAAGGAAGACAATATTCAATTAATATTTTTATTTTTAATTTCATGCATTTGCCCACAAACGTATTAATCTGTTTTTTAAAAAATCCTCACCCAAGAATATTTTTAATTGATTCTTGGAGAGGAGAGAGGAGAGGGAGAAGTGGGGAGGGGAGAGGGAGAGAGAAACATCCATGTAAGAGAAGTATCCACTGGCTGCCTCCTGTCCGCCCCCCAGCGGGGGCCAAACCTGCCACCCAGGTCTGCTCTCTGCTGGGAACGGAACCGGAGAGAAAGGCTTTGGGGTAGGGGACCTCGCTACAACCAACGGAACCACCGGCCAGAACCGATCCTCCTGCTGTCTATGGGGATATGTAGTCCAGTGGTTCTCAACCTTCCTCAGGCCTCGACCCTTGCATACAGCTCCTCATGGGACGGTGACCCCCAACCATGAAATGTTGCTACTGTGATGCATCATGATGTCAATATCTGCATTTTCCCATGGTCTTAGGCGACCCCTGTGAAAGGGTCGTTCGACCCCCGAAAGGGTCGTTCGACCCCCAAAGGGGTCGCGACCCACAGGTTGAGAACCGCTGCGGCAGTCCCTTTCTGTAAAAGAGCCTATCAGAATAACTTTAGGTGATGTGACAGCCATCACATATTCCACAGGAAAATTTTTAAAGGGCTTACCACCCTCTAAGTGAAAACACAGTAGGGTCTTCACCCTAAGACACTCCAAAAACATCAAATAAATAGTCTTCCCAGTTCACCACTACGTTGAGCTGTGAGAGCTGCGGTCCAGGACAGGAAATGCGAGGCTAGCCGGTGGTTTCGGGGTCTGTGGGGCTCACAGCCCGCAGCCCCACTTCTCTGAGGGGAAGACTGACCTTCAGAGCAGCAGGGGCGCCCACCAAAGCAAGGACCCTGACCCGGACCTGCACCCTAATCTTCCCCCTCCCCAACCCCCCCAACCCCCGCCGCAGGGGCGGGGAGATGGGAGTTATGGACAGATCGAGGCTGGAATGGAAGAGCAGAGGAGCCTCAGCGGCGGGAGGAATCGGGAGGGAGCGGAAAGGGGGGAATCTCCCCAGAGGCCGGGCTGGCCCTGAGGGTCCCCCCATCGCCCCCGGAAACCCAGCCCCAGCAGCGCCCGGGACTCACAGAGCACGGCCACCGCCCCGGACTCGAACAGCAGGCACTCCTCGCGGTGCCTGGTCTCCACCATGAGGCTGACGGGCGGCGGGTCCAGCTTGTGGTGGACCCGGAACCCCTTGCTGAACGCCATCCTGTCCGCCGGGCAGCCTGCGGGGCGAGAGAGCAGCGGTGGCGCCGGTTCCCCTCCCCGCAGCCCGTTCCCCCGCCCGCGGCCGTCCTCCTCCCCGCGGCCGTCCCCCGGCCCCCCAGCCGCTCCTCCTCCCTGCAGCAGGTTCCCCTGCAGGCGGCTTCCCCCTCCCCGCAGCCACTTCCTCCCGCAGCCGCTCCCCCTCCCGCAGCCCGTTCCCCCCGCAGCCTGGTCCCCTCCCCGCAGCCACTACCCCTCCCCGCAGCCGGTCCCCCTGCAGCCGGTTCCCCTCCCCGAAGCCGCTTCCTCCCACAGCTGCTCCCCGGGGCTCCCCGCAGCCCGTTCCCCCCGCAGCCTCTTCCTCCAGCAGCCACTACCCCTCCCGCGGCCGCCCCCCGCCCCGCAGCCGCCCTCCCCCCGCCGGTGCCCCCTCCCCGCCGCCGCCGCGCTGCCAGCGCCCAGAGGCCCGCGGGGCGGGCGGAGGGAGGGGCTGGCTCCGCAGGAGGCCCCCGCGTCCCGGAGCCCGGCGGCCGTTTAGGGGGAGGGGCCGTCCCCCGCCGGCGCCGCGGGAAGGGCCCGGTTCGAGGCCGGAACCAGCCGGCCCGGTTCGGAGGCTGACGAAGGGCGCCCTCCCCGGGGGCCACCCGGCCAGCCACACCGGCCGCGGGGCTGCGGGCCGGAAGCCGCGACGCGGGGCGCAGCCTGACCGGCTCCTCGCGGGGCGGGCGGCCCCACAGCCCCGCGTCCCCGGCGCCTCAGGCCGCGTCCCCCGGGCGCTGACAGCGCTGTCACCCCGCCCGCCCGCCCCGCGCCCCGCGCCTCACCGCCGCCGCCGCCGCCGGGACCGCGGACACCGCCCCGGGAAGCGCCCGCGGCCCGTGCGTCTGAGGGAGCCGCCGCCGCCGCCCCTCCCCCGCTCCCCGCGCCGCCGCCCGGGCCGCCGCCGCCGCCGCCGCCGGAAGCGTCACTTCCGCCCAGCGCGCCGGCTTCCGCATTGCGCCCGCGGGGCGGGGCCGGAAAAGGGCGGGGCCAACGAGGCCACGCCCCCTCGGGCGCGGCTGCCAGGCGCGAGGGGCGGGCGCCGCCGGGTGTCCCGGGCCGTCGGCCTCCCCAGCCCCGCGCAGGGGCTCCCGCAGCTGCCGGGGCCTCCGGGGCGGGAGGAGCCTTGCGGGCTGGTGCGGACACGCGCGCCGCGAGGGGCAGGACCACCCCGGTCGCCCCCGCGGCCCCGGGCGAGGGCCCGGCGAGGTGGCCGCCGGGAGCTGTCCATGGTGCCAGCGCAGCGCGGAGGGGGAAGGAAGCTGCAGCTGCAGCAGCGCCTGCTTGGGAACTTGGGGGGGCGCGCGGGGGCGGTCGGGGGCGCCCTAGGGAAGCCGGCCGGGGGTGACCGGGGTGGCACAGCCCGGATGGCACTGAGTGGCCGGCCGCTTCTCTGGTGTGGAACCCCGTTCCTAAGCGCAACCCACCCTTCCATCCGCCCCCATTTCCCTCTCTCTTTTTTTAATGTAATAAATCTTTATTGTTCAGATTATTACAGTTGTTCCTCTTTTTTTCCCCCATAGCTCCCCTCCACCCAGCTCCCACCCCTCCCTCTGCCCTTACCTCCTTCCCACTATCCTCCTCCATAGGTGTATGATTTTTGTCCAGTCTCTTCCTGCACCGCCATCGCCCCTTCCCCCCCTGAGAACTGTCAGTCCACTCCCTTCCTGTGCCCCTGATCCTATTATATTCACCCATTCATTCTGTTCATCCGGTTTTTAAAATATATTTTATTGACTCTTTACATAGAGGAAGGGAGAAGGAGTTGGAATGATGGATGAGAAAGAGACACCGATCAGCTGCCTCCGGCATGCCCCTCACTGGGGATGTGCCTGCAACCAAGGTACATGCCCATGACCGGAATCGAACCCGGGACCTTTCAGTCCGCAGGCCGACGCTCTCTCCATTGAGCCACACCAGTCAGGGCTGTTCATCAGATTTTTTATTCTCTTGATTTTTAGATTCACTGGTTGGTAGACGAGTATTAGTGGTGCGCCCCCATCTCTCAACACACCGGGCTCCCCGGCTAATGGCGACGTCCTAAGGGCTTTTCGCTGCTTCCTCCTCAGAGATCTAAATCGGGAAATGAAGTGAAGCCCAGCAACCCCAAAAGGAACCGAAAACCTCCAACCCCAGCACCGGGGGGAGGGCTTTTCCTGCTTCTCCCGGAGCAGCACCAGCAGCGCTGAAATCCCGCACAGCTCGCAGAATCGGTTCCCCTCGGCCTGCCCACGTGGCTCCACGGGGCGTTTTTATCCCTTCAGAGAAGCTGGGCCCTCCCGGTTCCGGGATGCTGAGCGGCCCTCCCTCACTGAGAACAGAGGCCACTTCTTTTCCAGGATATGGGCCCGCACACACGTGGATTCCGTTCCGAGGAGGAAGGGCCTGCTCTCGGGGCTGCTGTCCGGCAGTGTGTGGCCTTCGAGTTTATCAGAAACACCGGTCACTTCCCGAGATGGCTGGCGCCTCTGATTCAAGCAGCCCCTCTGTTCAAACTGCAGGACCAGAGCCGTTACTCTTGCTGAAACCGGTGTGGCTCAGTGGATATGAAAGGAAATGAACTCCCCTCCATCTTGTCCTCTAGGGCTGGGACCCCTTTTCTGGGAGTGGCCACAGGGGTGCCAGCCATGTCCTAGCTTCCCCGACCACCACCCAAATGGACCAATGAAGCTCCAGGAACACAGCGAGGGTCCTAATCAGGCTGAACCACAGAAAGACCCCAATTCAAGTGACCAGTCTCTGTCACCCTCGTCACTTTCCTAAGCCCCCTAATTATCCTGCCCCATAGAACTCATGGTTCCCGTCCAGCTCGCTCTCTCGCCTCGCTGCTGCGAGCCCAGAGAGGCTGGGAGCCAAGCCCGGGTTTGAATAGACTCTTTGCTTTTGCCTCGGAAAAGGCTCCTTCGTGGTTGATGATTGGGGACCCCGAACTCTGGGCATAACAGATAGAGCGTCAGCCTGTGGACTGAAGGGTCCCAGGTTCAATTCCGGTCAAGGGCATGTACCTTGGCTGCCGGCACATCCCAGACCAGGGTGTGCAGGCGGCGGCTGATCAATGTTTCTTACTCTCTCTCTCCCTTCCTCTCTGTAAAAAATCAATAAAATATTTTTTTAAAAAAAGAGCAGCTACTCTCAAGGCCACAGTCTCGCCTCCCCCGCCTCCCCGCTCAGGGACAATTTTCACCTCTCAGGCCCAACTCACACCCAGGCGTCTCCAGTTAGGAGGAAGTTCCCTCCCTCCTCCTCTTCAAACAAGCCTCTTTGAACTCGTCACTGTCACTCCACGCCTGTCTCACAGGCGTCGGGCAGATGCTGATAAGACACCTCCCTGGGACATCTGCCCGCTATCTCAGACCCAAGTCTCCCTCCCTTCCCTGTCACCTAGCAACCGCAGCCAGCGCCCCGGGAAAGAGCAGGCCAGTGTTTTTCCCCGCCCGGCGTTCATTAGCAACGCAGCAGCCCTCTCCCTGCAGGGAAAGTCAAGGGAACTTTCTCTCCGCATCGCTCTCCTCTCTCAGTGGCGCATTCTTTCAGAGCTCCACGCACCGGCCCAAACCCGCACACGATTTCCTGAGAAAAACCACTTGCTCTTTGGAGCGGCTGCTGACAGCAGCCTTGGTTACACCCCGATGAATAATCCGCTGGCCCCTGAGTGCGGTTCTCTCTTTTTCCAGGAGCGTCCTTTTTGGTTGGAGATGGCATTTTCCAGAGAAAACTATATGGGAGGGGATGAGGATGGAATTTTCTTATTTGTTCACATTAAAATGGATGTGTGTGTGTGTGTGTGGTAAAGCAGGGCTCTTATTCCTGGAATGGACAGTGGAAGCTCACAGCTTTCCCAGATGCATTCGAAACGGACCAGTTTAGTCCTGAAATGAGCACCTGTCCCAGGTTTGAAAACACAAGGGCCACTTTGACTAGTAGTGATTTTTACAGACTGCCATGTCTTCTCTTTTCCTCTTTATACTTCCTTGTTCATTGGAACGCTTGAACAAGGTGGCAGCGGGGACAAATGCTTCCCCAATCTGAAGTGTGACTTTGGGGTGGGCGGACAGAATGCAGCTACTCGGCAGACCCACCCTTCTAGGCGAGGCTCCGGGGGCCTGTGGGGATGGGCTGATACTTCAAGCATCTCAGGCAGCTGGTACAGATAGCAGCTCCAACAGCCTCGAGGAATGGAGAGCAAACACCCGTTTACAGATGTGGAGTTTTGACCGAGTTATTTCTCCCCAGGGCAAATGCTCTCAGGTGCAGACATGAAATTGCCATTTCTACAAGTCAAAAATGACCCAATCTAAGGGTAGAGCTAGGATTAATAATTTAGAAATTGCTGATTGCCCCACACCATGACCTAAAAACAGCTGTGTCACAAGGCTATGCAATTTGGCAGGTATTTGCTGTTTACCTTTTCTGTACAGCTTGCATTTTCTTATCTAAAATCCTAGAGGGTGGCCGAAATCGGACTGGCTCAGTGGATAGAGCGTCGGCCTGCGGACTGAAAGGTCCCAGGTTCGATTCCGGTCAAGGGCACGTAACCTTGGTTGTGGGCACATCCCCAGTAGGGGGCGTGCAGGAGGCAGCTGATCGATGTCTCTCTCTCATCAATGTTTCCAACTCTCTGTCCCACTCCCTTCCTCTCTGTAAAAAAATCAATAAAATATATTTAAAAAAATAAATAAAATAAAATGCTAGAGGATGTTTGGCAAACTGGAGAATATTGACAGTCCGACCCATGACCACTGCCAGCTTTTTCCGGTCACACAGGCCAGAGCTGACGTCTACGTGGGCTCTGCGGGACCTGTCGGAGCAGGGAGGGGAGGCTCCTTGTTAGCAGTGCCGGGTGCGCGCCCTTCACCCCGCGGGCGCCTCTGGGATCCGGAAATCTAAGGTTACACGCAGAAGGGAGGCTTCTGCGGTCAAAGTGTCTGTAAAGCAGCTTAAAGTAGCTTCTATAGGAGGCACATCCTCTATAGTGTGCCAGGTGCTTTGAATCATCAAGTAGAGGATATAAGGTGCATTTTCCAACAGACCTTTTCAACTCGACCACAGCAAGTCCTCTGGGAAAGGCTGTGCTAGTCACGTGGTGCTGGATGATTCTATTAAAATATATATATTGCCTTAGCTGGTTTGGCTCAGTGGATAGAGCGCTGGTCTGCAGACTGAAAGGTCCCCGGTTCGATTCCGGTCAAGGGCACATGCCTGGGTTGTGGGCTCAATCTCCAGTGGGGTGTGTGTGTAGGAGGCAGCCAATCAATGTTCTCTCTCATCATGGATTTTTAAAAAATATATTTTATTGATTTTTTTACAGAGTGGAAAGGAGAGGCATTAGAGAGCTAAAAACATCCATCAGCTGCCTCCTGCACACCTCACACTGAGGATGTGTCTGCAACCAAGGTACATGCCCTTGACCGCATTGGAACCTGGGACCCTCCAGTTCACAGGTTGACGCTCCATCCACTGAGCCAAACCAGTTAGGGCATCACTGCTGCTTTTATCTGTCTCTCCCTCTCCCTTCCTCTCTGAGAATCAATAAGAATACTATCTTATATAATAAAAGGCTAATATGCAAATCGACTGGACAGGGGAATGACTGGTCACGATGACGTGCACTGACCACCAGGGGGCAGATGCTCAGCACAGAAGCTGACCCCTGTGGTCAGTGCACACCCACAGGGGGAGCACTGCTCAGCCAGAAGCCAGGCTCACGACTGGCAAGTACAGCAGCAGTGGAGGGGGCCTCTCTGTGGGTGTGGGAGAAACCCTTCCATCAGACACCCCCCAACGGCTCCCAGGCAAGAGAGGGCACAGGCCCAGCTGAAGGACCTCCCTCCCCTCCAAGTGTGTGAATTTCATGTACCGGCCCCTAATATACATACATACATACACACACACACACACACACACACATATATATATATATAATATATACATATACAGTGGTACCTCGAGATACAAGTGCCCTAACATACGAGATTTTGAGATACAAGTTGTTGAGCGAGTGATTTTTGCTTTGAAATACGAGCAACAGTTGAGATAGGAGTCATCGCGCGGATCGGCCGGCTGCACACGACCCACAAGTTTACCTCGACTCGAGCTTCTCCTAGTTTCCCACGCCTCAAGGTGACGGAACAAATTAAACTCGTATCTCGAGGTACCACTGTATAATGACCTGAGAGAGAAACATCAATGATGAAAATCACTGGTCAGCTGCCTCCTGCACATCCCACACTGGGATGGAGCCCGCAACCCGGGCCTGGGCCCTGACTGGGAATCCAACCCTGACCTGCGGGTTCTCCGCTGAGCCGGCTGGATGACCTCACCTGCCTGCCTCCGCTGGAGGTAGGGCTCACAGGCCCAGGGGGATCCAGGACCAACCGCCGGGGCCAGAGGCCTGAGGCTGAGTGCTGCCCCTGGGACCCAGCCTGTGCATCAGTTTCCAGCCCCCCGCCTGCCGTGGCGGGCGCCGTGTCCAGACAGACAGCTTGTTCCGGAGGACGGCCTCTGGGGTTGGGTGACAGCCTGTCGGAGGCCTCCGTCAGTCACATGTTGTGCCGTTGCCTCACTACAGGGGGACGTGGCTCGCTCTCACTTCCTTCAGTGGAGACCAGAACGCAAGGTCCTGGGCCAGGAGAGATCTTGGAACCGAGAACCACCGCTACGCAGCAGCTCCCCAGCCCGGGCCGTTTTTATTGAGGGGGGCTTCGTGATCCCCAGGGAATCAGCATTTTAACAACTGATTGGAGAGGAGCGAGGCATGGATGGGCTGCCACCTCCTGCCCACACCCCGACCGGGAACTGAACCCGCCACCTGTTGGTGCACGGAATGACACTCGGAGCCACACCAGGGCAAAAGCAGCCCTAGAATGAGGAAGTTGTCACATCTCCTTGGATTTTACACAAACTAGACTTCACTCTTACAGCTGGCCCTTCAGCAGACCCGGCTTCTGCAGGATGAGGATTCTACCTTTGGGTATACACCCTCAGGATTTAGAACGCGTGCATTTTGGCCAGTTCTGGGGGGCAGGGCCGCTGCGGGCAGGGTGCACGGGAACCTGGGTGCGGTGAGCAGCTCCTTTTCCTGATCAGCAAGCGGGGTGGACACAGCCGTGCCGCTCAGCCTCCTGCAGGAGCCCTAGGGTCCCCCGTTGCTCTTCTCCCGTGACGGACTGTGCGGGGTGCCGAGGGGTTGCTCTGGGGACAGGGGCTCCATCAGCCTCACAGCACCCACACCTGAGACTGTCCAATTCCTTCCCCTCCTTCACACAGGTCACCCTCCCCGCGCCTCAGGCTGGTCCGGCCTCCTCCAGCTCCCTCCTCTTCTAAACCAGTTTCTATTGAAAGCCCTTGTCTGCCCAACGCCATCCGGGCGACAGCTCCCCAGACGGTACCTGTTTCCCAGTGAACCCAGAGGCTGCTCCAAAAGGAAAAAGCGAAGGCGGACCCGGGCTGTTAAAACGTCGCCCTCCGGCCCAGGCGCAGACGGAGCGGAGCGTGAGAACCACGAGTTGTAGGCGGAACGGCTCCCACCCAGGGCCCAGGACCTCGTTCCCGTGGGCAAGGGCGCCTTGAGCAGCCCGGGTGCGTCCTCAGGCTGGGGGTGGGCTGGGGGTGGGGATGGATGGAAGTCACCGTGATGTGCCTGTCATCTACACACATCCTCTACACCTTACTCCACGGACGCTGAACACACGTGTTCTCGTTGCACTTTTCAGGACGCCACTAGGGCAGAGCAAAAAACATGCAGTGTCAGCCGTGTTCCCACAGGAAATACAACTTCCCTGAGCAGTTAGCAGGTGGCCCTACATATCAAGTTGACCGGGGGGACACATGCTAAGTCTCCCTACAGTAACTCGCCAGAAATGCTCCAACTGGAATCAGCCCCCAGCAAATACAACGAAGGACATAAGTGAAAATTAATTTAATGCTTGGCTAAAGCTTAATTACATATATCGTTATCAAACAATAGTCCTTAATCTCTAAAAAGTCCCTCTTTTGAAAATCACAGAGTCAGAAAGCATCCACTTTGAAACGAGTCCCTGGGTATGTACACCGCGTAGAAACGTTCTAGAAGACCGTGGGCAGCCAGTCAGTTGCCTGGGGGGGCGGGGGGGGGGGTGAACCAGCAAGGCGATTATTTACTGCATGTGCCTCACACACGTGGGATTTAGAATGACAGAGACCAATCCAAATGCTCGGAAGCTGGTTAGGGAGTAAAAGCATGAAGGAGCAGGACAGCCAGCCCCGAACCATGCAGTTAGGCTGTGGGTCTATCGGTTTTAAGAACTAAACGTCCGTCCTCCTTTGAAAACCCTGCGCTGACGTGGAGTTCCGTGAAGGCCAATCCGACAGCGCCGGTGTGGGAGGAGCTCACACGCGGTATGACACGTGTTAAAAAACGCCCGGGTCAAGCCGCCGCGACCTCCACCGGGAGGCGGCCCGCAGCCACCGCGCCGCCACCCACGGGGAGGACCGGGCACTCCCCGCCCTTTGCCGCCACGGAGCGGCTTCCCGCGGCCGACAGGCTTCCTGTGGAGGAAAACACCACACAGTCCCGTGTGAGGGCAACTCCGGGCGGCATAAACACACGTGCACACTAATTACACCGTGTACACTGCACACTCTGCTCACAGAGCACAGTGAACTGGCGGTTAACCGGAATAACCATGTGAAACGCCCTGTAAACAAAGTGTGACAGGCAACACGGAAAACGTTCACAAAACTTCCCAGAGGAAGCTCCACTCCTTCCGTCCTGAAGAAACTGCAGGAAGGACACAGCACGGGTGTTAACCATGTTCTCTGTATTAAAACAGTCGCTATGTTACAGGTAAGAAACTTTACATATGTACAAGCTATACACGGGGATGCTGCCCCGCCGGGGCTGGGGTCAGGTCGCCTTTCCTTCCACCAGGGACTTGAATTCCTTCACATTGTGCTCGCCTGCGACCGCCATCGCGTGATCCAGCGCGTGCACGCTTGCGAGCAGCTTGATGACCTGCTTGATGTTTTCCCTGGAAGAGAAGAAAATGACGTAGCCTCGACAATTTACTACAGAAGCCCTAAAGGAAAACTTTAACTTTTCTGACAGTTTTAGGTTTTACAATCACTTTTTCCAAGAAGACATGTTTTTAAAGGAAAATAAATAAGCAAGCCATGGCATATTTAAATTACCCATTAAAAAACACACGTAAAATGTCATGTAGGTCAGGGGTTTCCATTCCTGCCCGGAAGGAAAAGCAGCAATCCGCTTCCCCAGCGCCCGGGCCCTGCCTGCTCCTCCCTGCGCCGCGTGCTCTCAGCGCACCCCGGAACCGGCTGTGTGTCCGCCCAGCACCGCCCACCCAGACCCACAGGATCCCCGGGCTCCGGAACCCACTGGTCCTTAGCTCCGGGCTGGAAGCCTCCCACGTGTTAGGGACGCAGAGCCACTGGGGATGGTGACCAGTCCCGGCCCCGCCCAGAGCTGACTCAGCAGCGGGCGGGCCCCAGACCCTGCACTTCCGCTTCAGCTCCGAGTGACGCTGGTGCTGCTGGCCGGAACTGCACCTGACACGGTGCTTTAACACTTAGTCGGAACCACTCCTGCGTGGGTCACACAAGTGACACCAGTGCTGTCTCTTCTTTAAAAATGTGGGAAGTACGTTCAGCAGCGGAGAACATCTGTGCATCGGCAGCCGCCGGGGAGCGCGTTTTGTGAGCGCTGGACCCAGCGGCACAGAAAGCTGCTTTCTGGGCACAAGTCAGCACTGGCGATGTTCACTCCAGACAAACACAGTGCGAGCAGTGGACACTGCCCCACCAGCTGGCTCCGTGGTCGAGTGTCGACTCATGAGCCAGGAGGTCACTGTTTGATTCCCGGTCAGGATGCATGCCTGGGTTTTGGGCTTGAACCCCAGTGGGGGGTGTGCAGGAGGCAGCCAATCAATGATTCTCTCTTATCACTGACGTTTCTATCGCTCTCGCCCCACTCCCTTCCTCTCTGAAATCAACTTTTAAAAAGTAGACAGAATCCACTAAGAAAATGTAATACCATGAGAAGAAGTATTATTGCTAATAACCAACACACAAAATGAAATTAAGATACAAAGCAAAATTACCTGAAAATCTTTACTACCTACTTTGCCTTAAAAGAAAAACATTGACTGGCTGCCTCCTGCACGCCCCCCAACTGGGGATTGAACCCAAACCTGGGACAACACTGAGCCAGCTGAGCCACACCTACTTTGCTTGTGATTTTATCATAAAATATAGCAAAATTTCTCTTTGGAAAGTAAGTTTCTCTTTTTCCTTTCACATGGAAGAGGAATGAGGAAAAAAATAGGTTTTGTGAAAGGGGGGAGATTAATGGTATGATCTAAATATATATTTTTAAAAAGCCTTTTAAATTATACTAATTATTATTTACTCTGTTAGATAATCTTTTTATCCCAAAAGTACATGAATATCCAAAACAAAGTCCACAAAAAGAAGTCACAATTTAATTTTATCGCTTTCTTGCAACCTTTGATAAAAATTATGTGTAGGCTGCTCCCCAAAACTCTCGAGTGATGACCTTTGGTCTGTGTTAGGGGCGCAGAAGCCTTTTCTTTATGGCTTCATAAAATATCCTGTTGAAAAACATTAGGTAAAACCACAGAAACAGAAAATAATGGATACTTTTGGAATGTTTACTAAGACCAAGTCAATGTACAGTTAAAGTAAAATATAAGCATGTCTTAAACCATTTTCTAAATCTAACAAGAAAAGACAAGGTCACCACTTCATTAAATAATCACAACTAATTACCTTGCATTTCTTTTTTCCACATCAGAGCATCCGATGCTGTTTCTATAAATTGTGTCTGCTAAGTGTACGAGGTATCGACAGAAGTTTTCTAGCTGAGAAATAGTCCTTTCTCCTTTCAGATTCATGAACCATTGCTTGGGGAAACAATTGATTACCTGTGGAGCAGATGCAAAATAAAACACACAGAGTGTCTAAAGTCTGAGTCTAGGTAACAAACTACAAGACTTGCTACTGGGCTTTATATAACCAGTAACTCTGAAGGGATATTCTTTCAATCTACAGTAACGATATCATTTTCCTTAATGCACCTGAATTTTTCCTTCAACACAGGTCAGGAACTCCAAGTGAAAGGCAAATGACTTGCCCGGTAGTAAGTACGTTAGGGACACAGCACTGACAACACAGGCGTTATTTGTGTGCTCTCTCCAGGCTCCCAGAGCCCGGGGGACCGGAACGCTCCTGTGTCGGCAGCTTTGGGTTTAAAAACAAGTGCAGCACGAACACCACAGGCAGCTCCCCGGGGCACCGGGCGCAAGAGCCGGCGGCGGGAGGTGAGGAGGACCCGGCGGCAGCACACACCCGGGGAGCCGCTGAGTCCCGGCTGGGGGAGGACAGCCCACCCCCGGGAATCGGGCGCGTGTAGACGGAGGCCCGAGCCCCACAGAGAACCCGGGGTGCCTGGAGATGATCCCAGGGCGGGGCCGGCATCACGTGCCAGAAAGCAAGACCCTGTCCCCCGCAATGAGAGGAGAGGTCACAGGCCACGGATGACCTCTGGGATGATGCTGGCAATGACGCAGAACCCGGGTCTCACAGGAAAAGACCCGACACACCCAACGGAGGGCCTTCTCCACAAGAACCGCCCGTCTGTCATCTCAGGCAGTGCCATGGCGACGAGGGCCAGATGAGGCTCAAGGCTCTCCCGGAGGAGAGGGGTGGAGACAAGGCCATCAGTGCTTCTCCCTCCCCGTCACGTGACCGCCAGCTGGCCCGGGGAACAGGGTGTCAGCGTTGCTGGCAGGGCATGCACCTGCTCCCGGTGCCGAGGGCACACGGCAGCCACGGAGAGGAGCATCCACGTTCACAGGAAACAGACAGAGCACTGGAGGGCGCACCCTCAGACAGAGCCTGACACGGCTCCGGGAAAAGCTACCTTCCAGACCCGCCCTAATTCTGTGATCGTTTCAAAACGTATTTTTTTAAAGAACAAATTAGGGAACTCCTGTGTAAAGTAGGAAAAACATTAAAAAAATCAAATCTTAAGTTAGAAAATGAACTATTTCTTTAGTGACACTCAAAATAGCATTCATTCAACTGTTAAGAAATTACCCTGAAATTAAAACTTCTATTAATAGCTGCAAAAATGGTGATATATACAGATGAGTAGATAGAAATACACATCTACAACAGTACACATTTAATGCAAAAAATGCTGTGTTAGTTTGTTTGAAACTATCTGGGTCAACCTCATACTAAGCCTAAAAATCAAAGGGGTTTTTGTATAACCTCAAATTTCTCTTCAAACAAAGAAAACAACTCATGTTAACATATGTGCCTTGGAAATAATCATGTGTGTCATTTAACTCACGTTTTGGGCTTTTTTAATGCTGTCATCTCCATATTCCGAATTCTGAAAAGCCATGAGGATGTACCTATTTAATAAGCCATCGATTGATAACTCTTGAAGAGTTTTATTGGAGAAAATGCCATACCATTGAAGAAAATTCCCCAAGAGCTAGAAAGAAGAAAAAAAATAGTGAGGGCAAGGTCAAGCAATTCAAGTAGGTACAAAATAAGTTAATTACTAGTCAAATAAAACACGATTAGAACACAGTGAACCGTGTCTTGCAAGAGCACTAACAAGGACTTTCAAAGGCCCAGATACTTCCTAGAACAACCCAACATTTCAATTTTAATTTTCAGTTAACTTAGGCCTCACCCTTTCTGACGGCCACACTTGAGTTTACCAGATCTCGGGAGGCTGGCCTGAGCCAGGACCCCAGCCAGACAGCCCCGGCGCCCCCACTCGGCACCAGCCAGCGCCTCCCCCCCACCTGCAACCCCCCCCACCTGCCGCCCGGCCTCGCTCCCAGTGTCCTCACTCAGCAGGTAGTAACACGATCTAACCAACAGCCATGTCAGCAGCTGGGGTGTCACCTCGAGCTCGCCCTCAGCTGGTGTGACCCCAGCTGCACCCAGTCTATCCGCCTCCTGCAGCTCCCTCTGCGCCTCCTTTAGCGGGCCCGCTCTCCTGCCTGTCACCCAGGGAGCAGGACCCTGGGTCGGCCTTCCTCAGCCGGGCTCCAGCGGGCACGCAATGGTACGGCTGGTTAATTTTCCCAGGGAGGGGGCACGGCTGGTGCCATTCTAGATGCGAACAAAAGGAGAACCCAGCTGTCCCCCCTCCCTCCCACTGAGTCCTTCATTTGATAAAAGACTTATAAAGGACTCAAAGCTCAATGATAAGAAAACCCAATTTTAAAAAATGGTTTGAACAGATGCTTCACCAAATCACACACAGAGATGGCGAACACGCATGTGAAAACATGCTCAGCACCCC
Organism: Lasiurus borealis; assembly: GCA_004026805.1. Lineage (NCBI taxonomy): Eukaryota > Metazoa > Chordata > Mammalia > Chiroptera > Vespertilionidae > Lasiurus > Lasiurus borealis. The sequence continues at coordinate 1,248 of PVJN01014532.1, read as the reverse complement.
CAGTCATTAAAGATCGGCAAGCGAAACCCTACGAGGTGCACTATCCCCCAACAGAGGGGCTTCGAACACAGCGGCAGCCGCGGGCAGCAGCAGGTGCGGAAGAATGAGTGACCGGACCGCCACCACAGTGTTGGTCTGGAACACAACTCGCCTGGGTGTTACCCAGGTGAAATGAACACTCATCCAGGAACACCTGTGTGTGAACACTGTGGCAGCTTTGTTCCAATTATCACAGCCAGAAGCAGTCCAAACACACACCCCTCGACGGGGGCCTGGATAAACAAAGAAACTGGTGTACCCCTAAGCAATGGGCCACCACTTACAACAAGCAGCAAGGACCTACTGCTAATGCCCAACACTGAAAACTTCAGATGGTGTTAAGGGAATGGAGCCAGACTCAAAAGGCTAATGACTACGTAATTCCATTCACAAGACATTCCTGCAAAGTAAACCTTCCATGTATATAAAAGCCTAAGGGACTGTCCGACTGTTAGCTGTGACGTGCACTGACCACCGGGGGCAGACGCTCAACGCACAGGCATGGAGACATGGAACAGAGTGATGAGTCTCACAGGGAAGGGGGAGAGGGAAGGGCAGGAAGAGATGAACCAAAGGTTCTATATGCACACCAGAGGCCTGGTGCACGGATTTGTGCACTGGTGCAGTCCCCTGACCTGGCCTTCGGGGATCGGGCTGAAACCAGCTCTCCAACATCCCCCGAGGGGGTCCCATATTTGTGTGAGGGTGGAGGCCAGGCCGAGGGACCCCACCAGTGCACAAATCCGTGTGTGGGGCCTCTAGTAAGACCATAAAAAGGAGTGGCCAGGGTGCAGGGGGCTGGGTCACAAAGGGGCGTGGGGAATTGTGGGGATGATGGAAGTGTTTGTTATATGATTTGATTTGGGTAGTGAGCATATGACTGAATTCATGCACCAGAACCACAGAAGTATGCACGAAGGGTATGTGTGATGCGTGTAGACCAGTTTCCTAGGACTTGGTGCTCCTGCCTCAGCCTCCCTCCCTCGGGCCACCCTGATTTCTGTTCTTCCGGCGAACCCGCCCGCCCAGCCCCTCAGGGCCACTCCTGCTGATGCCTCTGGGCTAATGAGCTGCATATGGCTTCCTGGGGTGAAAGGGTCTCTGTGCCCTGGACCCTCTCCGCATGGAGATGCCTGGTCCCCGGCCCTCATCTTCCCCCACCCGCCTCCCCCCGAATCGCTCTGTGGAAGACCACTTCCACGTACGGGC
>PVJN01014531.1:0-46389 GCA_004026805.1 Lasiurus borealis | reverse complement strand
GCTACCTGTAACCAGTTGCATCATGTGGTCTGTAGTGGCAGTTGTGGGAAGTGCAAAGACTGTTAACCTTTCCCCCAAAGGAGCAGTATTACCATCCTGGGATGGGCTTGCACCATCTGTCCACTGAGGATCCTTGCGAGGCCTTGGCACTTCAAGGTGGGAAAGGAAAATAGCTTATCCTCTTGGGGTTTTACTCAGCGAAGAGTTCTCCCCGCCAAATGGGTTGGGCTGTAAGCATCCCTGCTCTTTGTTTTCCTTTGTTTGTACTGCTGCTTTGCCAGGCTCCAGTGTGCCCCTGGGAGGGCTGGGTTGAGAGGAGACAGTTCATGGGTTAGAGTTTGTGTCTTAGTCATGGTCAGCTCAGTCCATGCTGAGAATTTGAATCTCAGGAAATAGGGGTTGGGAAGGATCTCAACCCCTTCCCTCCCTCAGTCTTTAGTCTCGTCTTGTGATAATCTCTCTTTCAGAAAAGGAGAAAAGGAATGTGCTAGACCTATCTGGGCAAACTGTATACTCACTAATATTGAGATCACTTCACTATTTCTGTTACATTGTTGCCAAGTTCAGTGCTAGCCCATTCAGATGCCCACCGAAACAGGCAGCAAATCCTGAACTGGTGCTAGTTAAATGGGGACTCTGGTGATACTCAGCCCTCTCCAGTTATTGCCCTATTAATATATGAGCTCAGAGTTGCCAGATTTCCTGGATTTTCATATGAAATTTGGTTTTTAGGTATTGACAGCAAAATGACTGCCAAAAAGAAAAACCGAACCCTGTGTGAAGGACTTCTAGCTTCTAGGAATGGTGGACAACATGATTCAAACTAACCCTTCCCTCTGAAAAGAAAAATGTGAAAGAAATATATAAAAACATTGTTTGACAAATATCAGTGACCAGTGAGTAAGATGAATACGAAGACAATTGGAGCTCAGGGAAATGAGCAAGAGCTCTTTCTGTCCTGGAGCATTTTTCTATCCAGGAAGGGTGCCAAGAATGGCAGCTTTTGGTGAATTACACAAGTTGGGCTTCAGGGTCTTTGCCTGCTAGTAACCCACTATTGCATGCTGTCCCTTCTAGAGTTTGTAGACAACACCTTGTAAGAGTGGTTTCCAGTCCAAGGTATGCATTGGAGTCACATTGAGAGCTTCTTAGGGACACATCTTTCCTGCCTGGTCCCTTACTTCATCTCTGTGGTTGCCTTCACCTCTGCATGTCATCCTCACCAGGTAGCAGTCTGCTGACCAATCATTGTTGATGCTTTTCATTCATCTCTAAGGACATGGCTTTCTGATTCAGAAAACCAAGCTGAATCACATTATTGTTCCAAATGTAGGAACCCGGTTTTTAAAAAATGACATGAGGACTGATAACCCAGCTCTTGGCTTCAGAGGAGGTTTGGGAACAGAGGAGAATGAGGAGGCAGGCGGTTACAAGAAGAGTAACAAGAACTGGAAAGATAGTGGTCCTTTTGTTTCCATAACTGTCACATTTCTGCTAATAGTTTTGTAAGTGGCATAGAGGGATGGGCAACTCTAATTGCCCACATGAAGGAAAATTTGATGTCTGTTATGGATGTCCCCTGAAACATTAGGCTGCGATAGGGACATTTGAGGAGGGCAGGCAGAAATTGTGATGATCTGAACCAATTAGCCATTTCTAGTCCTTTCATAATGTTTTTTATTTGTTTGTTTGTTTGTTGTTTTTTTGTGGCATCGGGGAGGATAGAAATAGTGGAAAGAGGAAAAGGAAAAGGGAGTGATCACAGAGCAGTTTTGTGAAGTTTAAGCTGTGAACTCTGGCAGGTCGGTTTGTGTTTGCTCAAAGGGACAATGGAAGGGCACCAAGATTCTGCCCATTGTTTTCAGCTGTACCAGCAGACGCTGGCCACACGCTTTCTCTCTTCCCTTCCCCTCCCCGCACAGTACTTCCATATTTCCCAGTGTGGAGCCAAATGGAGCTCATATTCGAATAAAGAGGAAAATTGACTTCGTGTCTCTTCCAGTTTATTTTGGACTTGGAACCTATGTGCTACCTTTCACCTCCTAAAACTCAAATCAATTGCAAAAGAGGAGTGGATGGTAGAGCAGGGGGCCACCCTGCCCAGCTAGTGTGGTTTCCCTTAGGCTGGTCACTGTACTCCCAAAACGCTAGTTTAGTTTTGGCTTTGATTGAACTTTCTGGGGGTAGTATTTCATCGGCTCTTTTCTTGGAATGTCTTTTCCCCTCTCCGTAGAGAGCTTTTGTGGAGCAGTTTTTATCTTTTCTGATACTCACAAGATAAATGGCTCCCTCCGTGTTGAGCTCAGAATTCAGATTTATCTATGATTATTTTTCATATTGTGTATTTTGGTTAATTTTAGGCCTATTTTGGATTAAAATAGATAGGTTGGTGTATTACATGAAATGGGGGTTAACATTAGAACCGTGGTTGTATGTATTGTAATTAAGAATAAACTGTTTGCAGTGCTTAGCATTCTCACTTTGTTTACATTAGAAAGATATTTTGGATTTTATTTTAATTTCAGTAATAATTTTGCTTCTATATGCTTTCCAAATGCGTGTAAATTAGCTAGTCATTTTTGTTCCTAAAATCTTGACTACAGTAAACAGGGCAGCATCTCGCCTATAGGGCATCTTTGTGCAAATTAGGAAAGGTGCCCTCAGTGGGAAGACACAGGAAAGGGAGGCTGGTGGAGGGCCTCTTTGTGAGAAGACAAAGGCGCCCCTTCCTCCAGGAAGATGTCAGTCCTTGCCAGGCCTCCTGGCTTGTTGAGAGGAGCTGAGGCTATTCCACCCTCACTTACCAGCCTATGAAAAGGTAGCCTGAGGTTACAGACCCTTGTACTTGGCTCTCCTCTGTTACACTGTAAAGTAGTGAGGTTTTGAAGGGCAGTGTAATCAGAAACCTCCTCCAATACTGAGATGTTTTGTAAACAAAGGCAGGAAATTATCTTTAATTTATAATCAATAACAGATCTGAATTGCTCCACAATTCCTGGGAGGCAAGAATGTCACATTTCATTGTATGGACATTCTTGTATTGTAAGGACTAAACTATTTCTAACTTAGCCACCCCTGTCTGACTTGGCAAGAAGCTCAGTAGTGGCCATTTGGGGCCCTGCCTCTTTCCAGATCATCTCTGACAGCTCTATGTCTGGGGAAGAGTACAGGTCTCCTGTGGTTGCCTTCATCTCTGCATGTTATCCTCACCATCTGTCTGGGGCATTTATTATCAGTTTATGGCAAAATCTGAGCAGCTGGCTCAGGTTTTGCCCTAGGCTATGTCTCAGTCACTGGTTATACTATGATTTGGCTGCCTATAGGTCAGGGACCCACTCCTGATTCAATCAGTTATGGCCTTAGAGTGAAGTCATGAAATAGAAACAAGGCAACCTAGTACAGTGGTACCTCAAGATACGAGTGCCCTAACATATGAGATTTTTGAGATACGAGCCTTCGAGTGAGTGATTTTTGCTTTGAAATACGAGCAACATTTGAGATAGGAGTAATCACGTGGATCGACCGGCTGCACTCGAGCGTCTCATAGTTTCCCACTCCTCAAGGTTACGGAACGAATTAAACTCGTATCTCAAGGTACCACTGTATTTATCTAAAGCAAAGAATTTATAGGCACAGTAGTGGGCAATCTTAGAACAATGGTTCTGCAAGTGTTGTCCTTGGATTAGCAGCATCTGCACCATGTGGAACCTGTTAGAAATGCATTCTTGGGCTCTACCCCAGATCTCCTGAGTCAGGGGCTTGAGGAGAGGGGGCCAGCTATCTGCATTTTATTAGATCCCCAAGATGGTTCCATTGCACGCTCAAGTGTGAGAACCATTGCCTTAGTTTAAGCAAGCAACACATAGATTAAAAATGAATGTTTGAGTGAAATCATGAGAGAGACAGTTCAGCTTTAACCAAAGTGGGAGTGTTACTGCAGGTTGCCCCTAAGGATCAGGAGAAAGTGGTATTTGCTATAAATCCTGATTTTATGGATGTCAGAATATCAGTGTTTTCTGGTATTGAATGATCTGCATTCTCTGGATTGTAGTACCTGCCCCAAATCATGAGCTAGGATAAGTGTCATCCCCACCCCTCCTTCCCACAGGATATTTTACTGACCTTCCAATACACACTCCCAACGCAGGCTCTCACCACACAGCCTGACAAACCTTACTTAATAAGTGATTGTGTCTCTGGTTAGGATTCTATTTTTCTCCAAAAAAGTCAGTTAACTATTTACTTGGAGTCTTGTGACATTCAGGTCATTTACACCTCTCCTGTCTATTGCTGGTCAGGGTAAGGAGTTCAGTTTGTTAGTGCTTTGTTATTGCGGATCCAGTTTACATGAACATGGATTAAAACAACAATCACATGAAGCAAGAGATGAGATGAGAGAAAAAGTGAAAGGAGAAACCTTGGTCCTTCCAGGGGTATAAGGAGGCTAAAAACTCATATAGGGCCGGGATTAGGGTAAGGTGAGCAGGGCATAAAATTTAAGGGGGTGCCAAAAATTCAGTAAGCAAGATAAATACTTTAATACAATATTTTTAAAAATAAAAATCAATGCAAAAAATCACATTAAAAAAGTATCAAAAATTTAAATGCAGGTCCCAATTCCCTCATTAGCCTGGTAGTTAATAAACAAGGTGTCAAAACAAAATTCACCAAACCTTGGAGCTATGAGAACTGCTGTATGGACATATTGCCAACTTGGTTTATTGCAGGATGAGCACTCACTGGTTCCTACAATTAAGTGTAGAAAAGCTATGTCAGGCACTCTAAAAAGTACTGGAATTAGAAAAAAGATACTCTATTCCTAATCGAAGTCCCTACTAGTTGACTTCCTTTATTCACAAAGAATCATCTTGGAACTTTCAAAGCATTCATGTAACTGGGAATGCTCCTGTTCCCACCATGCACCTGTTCTTGGTCAGTGGGGATGGCTAGTCAGGCCTCTCCTCTACTATAAGCTTGTCTGGCACAGTGGGATGCGAGACTAACATTTCTCCTTCCCCTTCCCGTAGGCTCATTTATTTGCCGTTTTTCTATCACTCACGGGTCTCAGAATCAGAACTGTACAATGGAAGAACAGCATAGAAGGCATCACTATGTTCTTATCCCAGCTTAGCCACTGAACACATGTGACCCTGGGCCATTCATGTCTCCTCTTTAGACTAGGTTTCCTTCCTCATCTGTGACTGGAAGAAATCAAACAAGACCATTCTCTGTTCCTCCCTGCTGCTCAAGCTTTGTGCTTTCTGTTATACCTGAGAAACTTCACATCCACAGGCTTCTTTCTTTTTTTTAAAAAAAATATTTTTATTTATTTCAGAGGAAGAGAGAGATATCATCAATGATGAGAGAGAATCATTGTTGCATACTGGGAATCAAGCCCACAACAGGGGAATATGCCCTGACCAGGAATCAAACCATGACCTCCTGGTTCATAGGTCCAGCTCAACCACCAAGTTATGCTAGCCGGGCAGGCTTCTCATTTTTAACTCCTCATTCCCCATTCTGAGAACTTTTCTAATGCCTCAGAGAAATTAATTTGCCCTCTTTCTTTTCCATAATATATGGTTGATGATATAAAAATAAGTATTTAGGATTCACATGTATCAAAGCTGTGATTTTAAAGAAAAACGTAACAGTAAAGATCCACTACTCTGACCCTTCTATTCACCATTCATGAATGACCACGGAAGAATCTATCTGTCTCATCATTTTCCATTCATCAAACTGATATAGCATCAGTTTATTCCACCAATATTTATTGAATACCTCTTAAATAATGAGCACTTTCTAAGTCCTAAATTAGACAAGAGTTCCCTCATGGTGTGACCATTTATTCTATATATACATGTATATGGATGGGTAAAAGTAGACTCGTTGTTTATAAGGAAAAAGACATGCAAGCTATGATTATTACAATAGCTTTAGTAACTCAAAAGAATGTCACAGTGAAATTGTAAACCTATGTTTGTTCACCCCTGCATTTACACACTCAGGCAAGAAAAAAATACCTCACTTTATGATCCTTAAATTAATTATGATTTGCCGCTCCCATTTCACAAGACTGGCAACAATTCAATCTTGGGCATTTTTAGGGACCTCTCCCAGAACTCTTCAGGGTCATACAAACATTTTCTTGGTTTCTGGAATATGGCTAAGTGGATCTCACTAGGGCTCAGTCCATGGTGAACATCTCTGATGTCCTTCTTCCCAAACCCTCGTGGTCCCCTAAGGGCACATGGCTCCATAGCTTCTGTGCCAGGTTCGCCTGGGCTCTTTGCTCAGGGTGGGAGTTCCTGTGCTCAAGGTCTTCCTCATAAAAAGTTTTCAAGATGTGCATCCTTCTCTTCGATTTGCATAATAACCATCAAAGCCTTCTCCTCTGACATGATTAGGACAAGGAGCAAGTGCTTGGCTCACTAATCCAGAAAGAGAGTTATAAGAGGTCATTAAAGGTATATATACTTTAACCATTGTATTTTTAGCACAAGTTATTAAATGAATACTCATTTGTCAACCTTTTAATTTTGGTCCAAGACTTTTCTTTGAACATGATTATTTGGTTGTGATTTTTTAAAAAGACTTTCATTTATAATTCATTATCTGTTATGATCACCTTTAATTTCTTTAAAAATAATTTTATTGACTTCAGAGAGAAAGGGAAAGGGAGGAAGAGAGAGAGAGAGAGAGATAGAAACATCAATGATGACAGAGGGTCATTGATTGGCTGCCTCCTGCATGCCCCAACCTGGGGATTGAGCCTGCAACCCTGGCATGTGCCCTGACTGGGAATTGAACCTTGACCTCCTGGTTCATAGGTCAATGCTCAACCACTGAGACACACAAGCCAGGCTACCTTTAATTTCTTTATAGTCAGTGGGAACTTACCTGTGAAGTTATATGAGGAAAGAATTGTTATATTTTTTTATTTCTCCCAAATATATTATAGTATCTAATTTGATAGGATTAGCTAATCCCATTACCTAATTCTTTCCAAAATATTCAACTTAATTTATCTAGGAAAAAAACCTCCTCCTATTTATATTTACTAATACATTTTACTGGTTTACATATAATTTAATAATTGCATGGTGTACATAATAAGCACAATACAATTGACTCCTGGTAGACTCATTACTTTTCTGCTGGAGGCAGAAATTAGTGAACAAGTTAAGAGAGCTCAGAGAACTCCTTCAACTTCCTTTGCCTAATGAATTAAATCCTTCACGCTGGCAGTTTAGGTTCTTCCAAACAAAGTTTGCTCAGTTATCATTCAGGATGGTCTGTGTCTACACTCCGCTTAGGACACACTGTGCTAATTGTACCCTGGGCATTTGCTGGTGCTCTTGTTTGATGAGAATGTATTTCCTACCCCGTATCTATTAGGTATAAGTGAGGGCTACAAGTGAGAAAACTCCCATCATGTTCCAAAATTACAGGTTTTATTTTCCTCAATACGGTATCTTTTTTCCTTCCTTTATGCCAGCATTTCCCAAGCTTCTGTTAAATCAGTATCTCTACTTAGGATTTGTCTTTAAATGGACTCACTTTGTTTTCATTTAAATCTATTTACCACAGAAAATTCTATCAGTGCTCTATAAAGAAAAACATATTATCCCTTGATAAATAAAAGGGCACCATAAAAAGGAATTCAATAAAAACATACAATATATCACCTCCTACCTAGGTAATCCTTGCCTGAGGTATGTTCTGTATTGGTAAAGTGTATAGAATTGCCAGCAAAGTTTCTCCTTGATGAAATTAGGAGGATTGAAGAAGAATGGAGAATAGAGTGACTTTCTCATTGTTTCGTAACTCACACCATGTCCATGTTCCACCTAAAATAGTCTCCTGATCCAACTAAAATCCTCTTGAATGATACATGTTCCATACTTTGGAAAACAATACCTTATTCCTATGAAATAATAAGCAGTTAATGGGCAAGAAATGATTCTTATTCTTCATCATATCTTCATCATTCCTAGAATCCATTTCTTAGGCCTCTAAACCAACCTATCTTTTTCTAGGGGACCCTGAGGAGCCTCAGGGATCAATGTGTTATTTCATGAGAGAAATGAGCAGATCTTTCTGCAGCTCTAGCCAGTGGATTAGCCTCTCTTATTTGACATCTCAGTTAGTAGATTCTTTAGGCTTAGGATGGAAAACAGTTGTTTTTCCTCAAGTTTGTGTGTGGGGGGGTGGGTGGGTGGGGGCATGTAGAGAAGGGAGGATAGCAGAGAAAGACAGATGTTTTTGAAGTTCCCTACATCACAAAGCTCTGTTCATAAAATGCTCCAGTGCTCTGGAGGCTGGGTTGTGCCGTTTCCTATCTTAGGTCAGTGTTTTTGGGAGTTGGCTAAGACTTTGGAGATAATCTTCTCCCCCGCCTCCCCTGCCCACTCCAAGCTTCTTTCCCAAAGAGGAAACTAAGGCCCAGAGAACAGGTGTCCTATCCATGATGGCGCTGCCAGTAAGTTAATGATTAGAATTGCACCTAGATATTTGAAATCCAAGTCCATTACAGCGGCTCTCCTGTGACTGACCTGAGTTGTTCAAAGACTGTATTCCTTCTTTTCCAGGCAGTGCTGAGCCCTCTAATAGCCATTGCACTGAAAATATCCCAGATTCACGAGAGAACCGGCCGGAGGGGTCCCACCGTCATAACCTGAAGGAAGAAACCGTGACTCACCAGGCCCAAAGGAGAGCGCTCTGCAGGAGACATGCCACCCACACCTTCTTGCTACCTGTTTGTGCCTCTTATGACTTTGGAGAAAAAAACACACAAAATATAATTTGCTGGTGGAGGGTGGAAAAGAAAAAAATCTGTTTTGTTTGGGTTTTGGTCAGTTCCTCCCAATGCGATGGGGTCTTCATTTGTGTTTTAAAGCTATCATTTGTCCTTGTTATGTTATCACACAAAGAAACTACCCCTTTTGAGAAAAAGTAAGTGAGCTAGGAAACTGTTCATCACAACATCTGGGCATCGGTGGTGCCAGGTGAGAAAAGGTTCCAAAATGTAATAGAGGAGAGTCCAATGCCAGAATTGAGCAGACCCCAAGCCACCCTTGGGAAGACCTAAAAAGATCCTCCTCAGCATGGAGGAGGATTTAGCTTTACATCCAAGGTCAGCTTTTCCATTAGGGAATTTGTAGAACTTCTAATAGTTCACCTTATCCCACCAACCACCTGATGACTCACTTTCCCACCTTTCATCCCTGTGCCACCTTCTCACACATCTTCTAAAGCTTTCTATACATCACAATGGCACACCATCAACAGACATATCAAAGGGTGTTCGCTCTTATTTTGTAGATATTATTTTAGCTATTAAACTGGCTGCATTCCTTCAAATTCAGCCATTCATTATGCAGGTGGGAAATTATTTTTTGACAGGACTCTGCAAATGAGTATTTAAAATTTTTCAGGCCCTTCCTTGATTATATCACCGAGAGTGATACATGGGTTTATACTTATTCCTCCTGGGAAGACAAAATATCACCACGTCTGCTATCTCATTATGTTTTCTCTGCTATCTTATATCCCAATAAGGGCCCATTTTGATGCACTTGTTTGAACACCGTTCAGCTCTTACTTATAAAGGCTGTAAAAGGAGACAATGAAATGCTATGAAAGTAGGAAATGAAGTGGATGCTGGAAGTAAACCTTACTGGTGTGGTGGTACTAATGAGATGCAGGTCAGAGTGGGGACCCCTGCTGGGCAGCATGGGGTCACAGCTGGCTGGCTGTGCCCAGAAAAAGGGTACCACAGCCTGAGCAGCCTCCCTCTGACTCAGCCAGGACACTCGGTGCACGGGACCTGTTTGCATATGTTTTGCTTCCTTGGGAATGGCACTCACTTATTGTGTCATTTGCACAGATGATGTGGTGTGCTTTGACTGTTAAGCCATTTGTTATTGCTGTAGTTAGGATTAGTGAAAGCAGGGAAACCTTCCCACCACTAAGGTATTTGTTTCTATTTTTTATCTATGCCTGTCAGAAACTTGCTAGGACATTTAGTTTCCAATAAAAAAAGGAATTCCTTGTTTCAACCTTATGCAAAGATTGTGGAATTTTGCTTATTTGTTTGTTTTGCCATTTGAGAAACCCCCGTAGTGGTCACTATTCTGATAAGTCTGCCTTTCAGGACAACAGCAAGGGCTGGTTTTCATTATCACGACTTTAGGAATTTATTAAATAAATGGAACAGAGAAGACAGATTAATTGCTCAAAACTGCCTCTGGGAGTGAGCCGAAACTGAAATGGCATTTAATCTTTCATTGTAAGTATCTTCACTTCAAAATAATAGGAGGGTGGCTTTGGGTTAAGAGTCTGAACAACCAGTTCTACAATTCAGCAACAGAATACAATTTGCCTTAAGGCTTTGGTTCTCATTGTCTTTAAAGTGGTGGTCCGTGATGGCCTTTTATTCACTACTCAGCTCCTCATTGGTCAGCACAATTAGTACATTCTTAGGCTTGGCTGCTGGTAAGAAAATACTTATTTTTCCTCAAGTTGCTACTTTTAATCATCTCTAACTTTCCATGTTCAAATGCAAATTAACCCTCTTTTTAAAATTCTATTTCTTTATTTCTCTACAGAGTCATGTGTGTCCAGCAGCCCAACTATATATCCATTCATCTAGCAAACAATGATTGAACAACTTCATGCCGAGTCCTGGTTTTGGTGCAGTAAGGAGATGTATAAAATGTTATTCCTGCTCCTATGAATTTGGGATTTAGAAACAAGAGGCAATGGCAAAGAATCGGATAGACGTGAATGTTATGGTAGAGGCACAGGCAACATGCTGGGGAAATTCATAGATTGACTCAGAGAAGGAAGGACTCCTCACTTGAGGGGTTTCCCAAAGAGTGGAGTTTTGTGAGACTTGTAACCTTTTACATAATTCACCAGGGGTAACCATAGCAAGAACAAAGTCAAAGAGTTGAGTGGTGGGAGGGCTGTAGAGTAGGCTTGCTTTGAGTCTAGTGAAAGGTTGGCTTAGATGAGTGGGGTAGAAGCAGACACAGTGTTATAAATATCAGGTAGAGCAATGCTTGGGTCCAGATGGAAAGCAGCAGCAGCACAGCCCCCTATGTTTACAGAGCTTCTCCTCGGCGAGGGTGCAGAGGGAAGGTTCTGCAGTGGCTCTAGGATGCAGCCTCTCTCTGGAACCTGCTGGCATCACGTTGGCAAGGTATTGTGTCTGCTTTACCTGAAACCCAAGCATCTATTGCTGAGCTATGCATACATGTCCGCTTGCTTTATCCTCAAAGAGGCAAGAGTTCACTCCTCTGCACATAATGTGCATTAGGCTCTTAAAGACAGAGCTCCAGCCCTCAGTTTTTCTTTAGAGCAAATGACTGGAGTAATCCAAGAAGTTTGTGGGGACCATAGGAGACAATCATAGAAGAGACATAGAGTCTGGCAAATGCAAGGACCACTCTTGTTATCAAGGGTTCACTCACAACACCATGCACCTCCAGAGCAGTGACAGCAACACTATATAACAGTATATACTATATTGCAACACGTGGTTCCCATCCGGGCCAGTAGGGGTTTGGAAATGTGTGTACAAGTGCCAGGTAGGTGTTTAATGGAAAGGGACTAAGGATGCTAAACATCCTGCACCGTGTCACTTCGTCCTTTAGAACAAAAAGTTGTTTTGCCCCATCGCGATTCTTGAGTTTATTAGTTGACCTGAAAATGGTAGGCAGCCATTACTAAAATAAGATCATTTATCAAATCTCACTGATCCGAAGTGCAGCTTCCATCCACAGTATTCACGGGACAGATAGCGTTGCATGACACTGTAGGCCGAAGGGCCTGGACATGGCAGGAAGGCGCTCTACACAGGGAGCCTCAGACTAATGACCAGTCCCATGGTGGCGCCCTGGGCTGGCAGCTGGCTGCACTGCGCCAGTGCTCTCTGCAGGTAATACAGGCAGTGACGGGTAATGGTTGGGGACTTTTCACTGGCCAGCTGTGGGTCAGTGTAAGGCATGGATTCACTTTGGTGGCAATATCCAGCAGCCATGGCATGTCTGGGGAATTTGAAGAGCACCTGGGGGCCTGGGGAGTAACCTAACAGATGACTCCATTTTATTGCTTGGTCATGCCCTGGGTATTCTTGAAACACATGGGCACTGGACACTGATATCTCATCCACCAGCCTTGGATCGTTTCCATTCCTGAGTGGAGAAGGGTCTGAGAAATCTCACACCTTTGGAAATGATGTAACTGCCAGTAAATCAGTCTACAACAGTCACAACTGGCCCTTCAACAGTTACAAACAGCAAGAGATTATCTGAGGCGTCAGAGCTTAGCAGCATGCCTGCGCCACTCCAACCAGCTGGAGGCCTTATCAGTGGACCCAGCTCTGCAGCTGACAGCCCACCTGGTATGTGAAGCAGCCCTACTTGCCAAAGAGCATTTTAGGATCCAGTGAGGATATGCACTGTAAGCCCATGTCTTTATCATATTTCCATACCTTTTAGCACCTAGTATGTGCCCTGCAATGTAGGTGAACTGGAGAGATACCTCACCAAGCACTATGTGTTGAAGTAGAATCCTGAAGGATTGTCAGTAAAAGGACTTGTGAGTTTTTTGCATGGAATGTTTAAAATTCACCACATCTCATGTATGCAAAAGGTGCAGCATGAACTATTCTATAACTTACCTTATGCTCACCTTCTGGGGTGGGAGATACTTAAACTTACTACTCAAGGAGACATTATAAGATTAAAATACTGGAGAGCCATCACCTCTGAATATTTCCCTTTCCCAGTGACCCGTGAGATTATATTCACATTTGAGAAGAGGGAACAAGCAAAGACACTCTGCTTAGAGGTTTGCCTCTTGTCCACTTTCTCACCTGTCAGTTACGGAACCAGGGTTCTCATTCCTTCTCCATTAACTTTATCATAAGCTTATGGAGGAAGAGGGAATACAATGTCTGTTTCCCTGAGTAAGTCCTTCTGGGGTGGCCAATGAATTCTTACCACACAGACACTTATCTGACTGGCCCAATGGATTTTAACTGCTGGGCCTTCAAAGGTGGGCTTTGTTTTATGTAATAATCACGTTCTTGATACTTGCTTCAGAGTACATATGTGTGTTTTAAAGTCAATAAATGCCTGTTAGGTAGTATTTCTTTTCAAAAAGCACCTGCCGCCGAAACTGGTTTGACTCAATGGATAGAGCGTCGGCTTGCAGACTGAAAGGTCCCGGGTTCAATTCTGGTCAGGGGCATGTACCTTGTTTGCGGGCACATCTCCAGTAGGAGGCGTGCAAGAGGCAGCTGATCGATGTCTCTTTCTCTTTCTCTCATCGATGTTTCTGACTTTCTATCCTTCTCCCTTCCTCTCTGTAAAAAATCAATAAAACATATTTAAAAAAAAACACCTAGCTAATTTCCTGAATCAATAGTTTTTCTCAGTAATGTTTGCTTTTGTGAAGAGATTTACTCAAATTTGGATGCTGTGTTAATTCCACATAGAGAATGAAACTTGAACTTATGTTCCTCTATTGATTTTTCCCCGATACAAATCTGTGTCAAAAAGGGAAAGTTTAAGTACAAAATTTTATTACAGTAAAAAGATTAAGACAATTTTCCTATGTAAACCAACATTAACATCTGTTTCACAGGACTACCCGCAGTTGGAAAAACCATCTATTACAACTCCATGCTCTGGCTGAAAGCCCAGCGATAGAGCTTGTTCGGGGTAGTGAGTATGCTCAGACCTCAGGGAAAATGTCAGGACTGCTGGCTCAGTAGAGGGATAAAAAGAGCCAATGAGACAGTTGCATTGCTTACAAATGATCACCTTCCTGTTTGACAACCTGCGTATCCAGTTGTGACCTTGATGTCAAGAATTCAAATCACAGATGCCCAAGTTCATGCTTCTTGTAAATGGTCCAGGATTTCCTTTTATGTGACTTCCTGTGTATTTTTCAGCAATAACAGGGAAGAGAAGGCCAAGGGGCCCCATCCCATTCGATACCCTTCTTCCTCCTTGAAAGATCTTCATCCTTCCTATCACTGTCCAAATCCTCCTGTGCCCATGCACCAGCTGCTGCCTGTTACCACTAGGAATCATCTTTCATCATCAGTATGATGATCAGATGAAAGGAAAGTACACCAAGAGGTGAGGGCCAAGCTCCTGGGCAGGAAACCTGGAGGCCTTGTTAACATTTTAAAGGAGAATCCAGCAGATGAACTCGAAAGCAACCTCTGCTGCCTTTCCAGTGGCTTTAACGTATTGCTCCACTTCCTGCTAGGGCCCACTTTCTGAAGGGAGAGAGAAGTCCAAACTGCTCTCTGTGAGGAGGGAAGTAAGACCGGGTAAGTAGCATAAAAATTGGAAGTAAATGCATCCTCCTCAATGGACCTTCCTTCATCCTCCTGGAAATAACTGTATGTTATTGGAAAAGTTCCTTAACTTCTCAAAGCCTCAGTTTATGCATGTGTAGAATGGGAATAACCATAGTGCACATCTCTGAAGGCAATAAGAAGGGCTAAATAAAAAGCACAGAAAGTTCAGAGCACAGATCATGCCCTATAAAAAGGATTCCAGAATTGTTAGCTATCAACCCCAGCGTAAATCCTTCACTCGACAGAGGAGAAAACAGGCCCAGAGAGAGGAAGATCCTCGTCCAAACTCTACAGCATCAGGCTGCAGGTCTTTCCACCACCCTGCCATCCGCCTTGTCCCCTTATAGTAAAACAAAATATAATGAAGCTGACAAGATTTCATAGAGATTCAAGATCTCGGGTGCTCTTGCATAGGGTCACGGACATGGCTTTTCCTCCCACAATCCCTTGCCTGCTTTTATTTTTAGCAGCTGTGTCCCAGGAGAGGACGTCCTGGGTGCCAGAGAGCTATCCTTGCTTCAGCACTCTTGGCTTTGCCTCTGGGCATCTTTCCATGTTGTTGCTGCCACCACCCTGTCCACTACGGACTCGGCATAGGATGGTGGTGCCTCTCGCTGAGCACCACTTTCAACCGCAAATCCAAGGTCCATCTCTGTGTACAGAGGTGGCGGGACATCCAGGGCCTCTCCCTCTGTAGGACAGGTTCGCTTTCCAGCATCCAGACCTTCTTCATAAGCAGGAGGGTAAAAATCTGGCCTGGGGGACAAAATGCCACAAACATGTACATGTTACTCAAGTGGTTCAGGCCAGAGAGACATATGCCTGCCTCTCTCAGATCATGCTGTGGGAAGTGAAACTGTTAAGAAACATTGATTTTTGAAACAGATGTATTTTTTTCCCTGGCGTCACCGGTTTTTAAAAAACATGTCGCTCTCCCAGCAGAGCTCTCTTTCTCTGCCGTAAGATGTGGGTCTCTAGTCACACTTTCCCCAGTGGGTTATTCCAGGCTATCCTCTCTCTATTACTTGCTGGAACCAAGACTTTCAGAGAGAGATCCTTAGCAGGGGTAGAGAAGATGAGGGCCTGAACTGTGGACCTTCTCTACCCAATTATTCAGTCCATTCACATCCTATCTCCATTCACACACATGGTCATCTACTCAATTGCACTCACAGTCTTAGGTCCTCACAGCCAATAAAATAATGAATGTAAACCAGCTCCATGAAGTTCTCTGAACTATATCAGATACTTGTCTCTTTCCCATCACTCAAGTCTCGGTGGCTAGTTAAAAGAAAAAACAACAATTCATTTCCCAAATGATTTCAACTGAGAACTTTATATAGATTTCAGTTGCAACTTTTCCCATACCATGGCTAACAGAACCATTCATGCCCAAGCTGGTAAGTCTTGTCCAGTGTTGCTAACTGCTGAATCCTTCCAGCTTCTCCATTATGAATGGGATTGGGGGTGGCATGGAGATGAAGAAGAGAGAGGGGGAGCTTGGTTGAGTTGTGTATTTATAGAGTGAATTCTTCCAGGGAATGTTTGTGATCTGTAACCACAACAGAACAAGGACTGCCATTTGTAGGCACAGCTCCCTTCCAAATGTGACCAGGCCCAAAGCCAAATGGCTGAAGCCACTGTCTACTGTACAGCCCACATCTCAGCCTTCTCTCAGAATAGCCAAGGCAGTGTCATGGGGCACATGTGTTCAGACACTTGAAGAGTAAGGTGAACTGTTCCCAGAGAGCAGCGGCCCCAACCTTTCGGACCTCACAGACCACCTATAGTGGCAACCGCTCCCCTAAAGTGATTTGAGAGGCTCTTAAGATGACTGCTGCCTGCCCCTCAAATCACATTCACTTCTCCCAATCCTCCTCACCCCAGCAGTTTCATTCCCAGTGCCCTGGATTCTACCACTGCAAGCCCATTTGCTTTTAACTTTTCAAATGCTTCTGGGAAATGTAACTTCCCATTGGCTGACTTGCTAACCATTTTGACTGAGCTGGACATCTACTAGATGCAGTAGGAAGAGACAATAAACAGGAACATCATGATGTCTATAATTGAGGGTATTTCTGCAGTGTGATGTTATGTATGTATTAATAAATTTAAGCTACACCCAAAAAGTAATCAATCTACCCAGGAATTTCATGCTCTGGAGGCAATTATATAACATTTATGCAAAATAAAATCAGCATTCTAGGTGCATCTTCTAAAATCACTTCAGTTATCTCAACACTTTATCAAACCCAGAGTCCTTGCTGGTAAGTATAATAAACATCAGAAATGGGTTCAGATTATTATAATTAGTATTATTAATTAGCATAATGTAAAAAATCAAGTCATGGTAAAAGTGCACTACTTATTCAAAATACAAGTAGCAAAATATACAGAGTAGCTAAAGTATTTTAGGTGAAGAGGGTAAAAGAATGTATGGAGTCTTGCAGGCTGTACCTTAAGGATGATGCCTGATGTTTTAGCCCTAAATGGTCCTGTGGTCAGCCAAGAATTAGGAGGCTTGGGGTTGTCTGATACTAAACGTGAGGTTAACTGAAATATTTTAATGGGGTAAAATATATAACACAAAAGTTACCACATGGGCCACTGTGCAGTTCGTGACACTAAGCATATTCACATTGTTGAATGTGAATTGTTGTGCAACCATCACCACTATTATCTCCCAAACAGAAGTCCTGTGCTCATCAAACAGTTACTCCCCAGCGCCCCCCCCCCCCGCCTCCTGCCCCTGACGACCACTGTTCTACTTTCTGTCAGTGAATTTGACTTCTTTAGATACTTTATATAAGTGAAATCATACATATTTGTATTTTTGTGTCTGGTTTATGTCACTTAACATGTCTTCAAGATTCATCCATGGTGTAGCATGTGTCAGAATTCCTTACTTCTTGAGGCTGAAAAAAAATACTCTATTGCATGTATACACCATATTTTGTCGATCCATTCATTCACTGATGGCCTAGGTTGTTTCTTCCTTTTGTCTAGTGTGAAGAATGAGGCTGTGAATATTGGTATAGATATAGCTGTTCAAGTCCCTGCTTTCAGTTATTTTGTTTGTATACCCAGAAGTGGAATTGCTGGATCAAATAGTAATTCTGTGTTTAATGTTTTGAGGAACCTCCATATCATTTCCCACAGTGGCTGCACCAACCTTACATTCCTACCAGCAGTGCACTAGGTTTCCAATTTCTCCACACTCTTGCTGACACTTGGGTTTTCTTTTTAATAATAGCCATCCTAATGGGTGCACCGTGGCAAGGTTATCTGAATCTTACCTCTGGAATATAATTGCTTTTCCTCCAATGAATCTTTCATGCAAAGAATGATCACAGTACCTAAAGGGTTACTAAGCTGGGACTTCACTGAGTTCCTAATGCAGGACTGATTTTATGCCTGCTTGCTCCCTTGTGGTGGGGCAGAATTCAGCTCTGGACTTGCTTTCCTCATAACCTGGTTGTGTCGGGCCTCTTAAATTGGTTTAGGTGGGTTTTCAATGTGTGTGTGGGGAGAAGGAGAAAGAGGCGGCAAGAGATGGCGTCTCTGATATAAATTCCCTTTCCCCAGAGACAGCTCCATTATTCCTAATAACTAACCCCAGAGTAATCCCCTGATGGTAACACTTTGGTTCTAGACATACGGCCCCGAGAGACATGTCAAGTGCTCCACAGCGCAGTTAGAGTCACTCAGCTTTTCCAGAACTCAGCCCCATCTCAACCCTCATCTGTCCTCTGGCTTATCAACACATACCTGTCCACTGTGGCTGGAGCCACGGCCCCATGAGCAAGATGTGGTCTGAGCATGTGGCTGAACATCCCCTTGTTTTCACTCGCCTGGCGGTAGGTGATCCAGAAAATCCCACTCAGCAGGATCACAAACCCCAGAGGCAGAAGCAAATAGGCCAGGATCAGGTTCCACCGACAGTTGAACATGGAGCCTGAGGAGATGAAGAAGGCCCCCAGGCAAATGATCAGAAAGCCTGTGAGAAGGGCAAGGGCCCAGAGAACTGCACCAGTTCTGTTCCGCATCCCTCTTCCTTGGGAGCCCAGCTCCCTGAGCCTGCCACTCCCCTGCTTCCCCTGCTCAGAGAGAATGCTCTCATTAGCCAGCTCGTAGCTTTATATGCTCTGGGACCAATTGGCCTTTGGACAATTAAATGAAGCAGGCATTTAGAAGGTATTCATTAACCATTGAAAGTAACTATAATGTATGTTGGAGGATTAGCCTAAAAACACAGCACTGTGAACTACAGGAAGGAGTGGCTTCTCATAGCTGCCTTGTTCTTCTGAGCTGGAGAGCACCTTCTGCTGACCCCAGTTATTTGAGGAGAGGTATCCCGTCATGGATTACAAGAACACTGGTGTCTTAATCCCCACAGTGGGTAATTCCCCACAAATGCTAGAGAAATTAGCATTCCTTAATGAACTATCTTCTTTGTCGTTTAGCAGGAAGTCCCTGATTTCTTATCTCTTGGTCTGTACTAAAAAGACTTTTTTAAAAAAGGCTCTGAATATGTTTGTCACTGACTTTCCCTTTATTGCCTTTGTACTATGATATTTGAAAAAAATCCAAGAGAAAATCCCATGGGGTGAACTCCTGGATCCCTTCTCTGCTGACAAGCAGGAGGGGAAGAGTGCTGGAGAGGAGAATTGTAATAGACAGAGTTTTGGGAATTGGGACGGATTTCTGTGGGTAGTTGTAAGAGGTGATGATTTGGTGACTTCTGCTCTGATTCTGATTTTGTATCTTTCACATTGTTGGTGTCCAAATGTTGAGATCACATAGGTGTTGGATAAAAATATTTTGCTTATTGCCCAACCCCTGGCTACCACTCTTGGCTTAGAGAAATTTTTGAACCAAATCCCACCCATCCTGCTAAAACAACAACAGCAAAATCATAGGCATTTGACAAAAGAGTATTCCCTGAAATATATAGCATGTTACCACCTCCACACAAAACAAATAAATACTTGTGAGAGGCTCTGCCTGGTCAAACTGCACTCTCTCTCACACACATCTTATGATCTCACAGAGTATACTAACATACTAAAGTTCTGTACTAAACTAAAGTTCATACAAAGTTCTGTAATCTCGTTCCCCTCATAAAATATATATTTAAAAACTATGTTTTGATAAATGCTGCTAAAAAATGTTTCCTGTCCTCTCCCCCATACTGTTGTTATATGTAGTGTTGCCTCAAAAAATCTTTCTAGAATCCACCTCTCTTTTTTTGTCCAGCATGTGTTTCTTCCATCTTGACTATCTATAGTTGCAGACCCCCTATTCTAGACCTGTTCATGCCCTCATTCTTTCATTTTTTTATTTGATATATGTCCCTGCCCAGGAGGTCTCTGGGTTCCTCTTTGCTATTTCTCTACCCTCCCCCCTATTCCACTACCATTATTTTCCATTTACCCTCCCAGTGGAGAAAGCAGTTCTTTTCACAATAAATATATGTAAAATTAAAGACAATGGATCAAAAATGCTATAAAGTACGTCCCTATTCTACCTCTAACATCTACCTTTACTGCCTTCAAACCTTATACCCTGAACTACTTTCATCTTCTAGTCTTATATTATCCTTGAAATCTTAAAACAATTGTTTCTCCCTCCTTCTCTAATTGGTCTTGAGGTTGGCAAATTTCTAAGATGATCCCCAGGGATCCATGTCCTGTTGAGTGTTGGCTGGACATGGTGGCTCACTTCTAACCAAAAGTATATAGCAACAGTGATGGGTGTCACTTCCATGAATAGGTACAAAAAATTGTGATGTCTATCTTGCTAGCATTGTCTTGCTAGCATTATCTCACTACCTTATAGCTTGCACCCTTGAGGAAGGAAGTTGCCATGTTGGAGAGGCCATAAGACAAAAGAACTGAGGGCAGCTTCTGGCAAACAGTCAGTGAAGATTCTGAGGCCCTTAGTCCAGGAGCCGGTGAGGAACGTTATCCTGACAATGACCACGTGAATTTGGAATCAAATCCTTGCCCAGTTGAGCTTTAAGTTGACTGTAGCCTAAGCAACATGGTGATTGAAAAACCTTGAAGCCAAGCACTCAGCTAAGTCACGCTCAGATTCCTAACACACAATGTGCTGTTTTAAGCTGCCAAGTTTTGTGGCAATTTGTTAGGTAACTAATATAGTTCTTTAGCACTTGGAAACCAGAAGACACAATCAATGTTAAATGTTTACACAGTGCCTGACACATAGAAAATGCCCTATCTAAGTTAGCTAGAATCATCCTCACTATTACTGTTGTAATTCCAAAAAACTGGGAAGACCCAGGATTTCCAACTAAAAGGTATGCCCTAGAAGTTGAGTCCCAAGAACAGGTAAGTGGTAGGGCCCCAGAGATAAGTATAGAGGAAGGAGGGACAGCACTCTATTAGAACTGCTCACCCTCCTTTGTTTTAGACCAAAACTGGGAGAAGGGTGAATCAGACTGAGCATTAGAACAAGTCAGGCCTACTTCCTGTGATCACATGGATATTTGAGTAAGCAAGTTTCTGTACTTGCCCTTTGCTAGTTCCAATAAAGGATAAATAGTGCCTTATGGTTTGTCAGACAGATTCTTCACTTTCATATCCTTAAAAGAGGATCCTTTCATTCCAGAGCAGTGGGTTTTATTGGTGGTGGGTTTTTGTTTGTTTGTTTTGGTGAGAAACTGGGTAGGAAAGAGCAAGATCCAAGAGCTGGCAGGAGAATGAAAGGGAGTAATGACTTTACATGAGATCCTTGAGCACAGAATATTTGAGGAGTTTATCTTAAATGAGGTGGGGCATCAAAGAGAAGCATAGAAGAATCTATAGTTTACAAAGAGAGTAGATGGGAAAGGGGAAAAGAATCAATATAGAAATAAGAAGTATTGCTGGGAACCACCTGTCTCCTTCATGACAATGGTTGAGACATACCCGGGGATGATTAATGTTACAGTTATTTTTGCATGTTTGTGTTTCTTTTATAAAAATATATAAATTATTAAATAATAAGATTTTTTTACTGTGATTCAACTTCAGTTGTGAACCACATACACCACTGCTGCATGACCATTATTCCCCTTTGATGCCTCAACAATGACCAAGGATAACTCAAACCAGTTGACTTGAAGTTTTAAATAATTTTTTATTACTTGTGGTTTCCCTGTTGTTTGTGTTGCGGTATATCCACATTCCCCACAAATACTAGCAGTGAAAAGGCTTTTTGAAAAGTATAAAATGAAAGTAGATATGTGCTTGCTTCAGTGACCTTGAAAGAGCACAGGCGTTGAGAGAAAGCAACCTGGTCTTCATCAGTCTTGAAGAGGCAGAAACTCAGGCAAAACAAGAGGCCAAGACCTCAGGGCTGGGAGAAAAGAAAAGGAATCCAATAAAGAGCCAGCCAAATACCAAAAACTCACCTTACAGAGTCCGTTTCAGGAGACCTGTGGGCTTTTGTCTGGGCTTTCTTATGTTCTCCCTTATCTGCTGGGTCTGCCTTCACTTCCACCTCATTCCATACCCAGCACCAAGAGTGAGAATAAGGGGCCAGTAGTATTGACTCCATTTAAAGGTGAAGAAACTGCAAGAGACAGAGCTTGATGACTCATTGAAGTTCATATAGACAGTATAGGACTGATGATGAATGGATACTCCGGGAGAAATATGAACAGAAACCCACCTTCGATAGAGAAACATTCTGGGACCCGTCAGAGGCCAAGCTAAAGTTCTCCTCTCCCAACTCCCATCTCTTCAACAATGAACCCATCTGGGAAATGATGTTTTGCCTTTAAACCAGTTTATTTATTGTCATCATTCTTAAAAAGTCACCAATCAGCAAAAGTACTTTGGCAGTAGGCAGTAACATGTTATTTGGTTGACAGCCAAACTATCTTAACACATAATCACTCTTTCAACACTCTGTTCCTGTGAGCATGACCACCCCATGGGTGCTGTTCTGAACACGGAGTGAGCCGTGTTCCAAGCACTGTTCTGCCTTCCGCGTTGGAGCCCCTGAAACACCCACCGCCTCTCAAACGCTCCCTGCAGTATGTAAACGCCTTGGAACTTCTAAGGGCCCTCTGCCCTGTCTTTGTTTGCTGGATGCTTGGCCCGTACCCTTCTCTTGAAAACAGGAAAAGTGTATTGCATTGGGTAAGAACTCAAGGGGGACTTTGGAAGGAAGCTAATGGTGTGTAGAAGCTGTTGCATAGGAGGGGCATGGGGCCAAGAGCTGAGGTTGAGTGGCCAGATTTCAGAAGGTCACTTTGCTTCAGGAAGTGAGGCTTTGTGGGAGATGGGGAAGGTGAGCGTGTGCGTAGCAAGCGATGTCAACAGGGTCTGGTGATTCCTGAGTGATTTCTGGATTAGCCTTTCACACGTATGGGTTCATTGAACACCGGCCATTTCCTCCTCTTTTCCTTTTTGTTTTCTCTGCTTTGGAAACTCCCTCCTCTGCCACCACTACCAGCTCTCCTTTTCCCCTGACTTACTCAAGGAGGCATTTTTAGGTTGACAGAATACAGACAGCTTCTCAGAAA
The DNA here is from genome assembly GCA_004026805.1 of Lasiurus borealis. Taxonomy (NCBI): domain Eukaryota; kingdom Metazoa; phylum Chordata; class Mammalia; order Chiroptera; family Vespertilionidae; genus Lasiurus; species Lasiurus borealis. Next base: position 23,470 of record PVJN01014531.1, on the reverse strand, counting down.
ATGTGTAGCCATGCGAGGTAAGGTGATATTAGATACCACACAAGACTCCCACTCACCCTTAAATGAACCTAGAGGGTCTTAAATAAGAAGACAAATTTTTGTTCTTGAATAGCTCGGCTTCCAATTTAATCCACAAATAAGCCAGAAGAGATTTAATTTCTTCGTGGATTCTTGGAAAACTTCTGTGGCCACTTTGGGTCAGAGCAGAAGCCTCGAGCCAGGGAAGAATTGGACTGCCTGAGTTTGCACTAGTTGGCACGACTGCCAGTGACTTGTGATTATGAAGTAGGTTCTGTGTCCCACCTAAGGAAATTTTCTACTATATTGATCTTCTATTTCCCTCCTACAAATAATTCCTAATAAACATCCAGTAGTCTCATTGTTAGTAAGAATGTAGCATATCCTTTTCAAGTTTTTATATGTATATTCTAGGATAAACCAAATAGGTAAATATCAGTACAGAGCAACATTTTCAGCATGAGTTGCACAGCAAAATCAAGGAAGGTCTGTATCATCTGGAATGTTAGCTTAAAAATGAATTATGAGTCCATGAATTATTTTGCTTTTGATGAATATTGCATGTAATCTATCACTGAAAGGCTTGCAGAAGCAAGGACAGCTCAGAGCAATGAGCACTCATAGCATTCAGGTGGTGGTCTCCGTCCCCAGTTCCCACCCGAAAGCCACGCATCTTTATAGAAATGGCTGGCTCTAGGTCTCAGGCAGAAGAACTAGGAGACATAATTTTGAACCAGAAAGCAAGGAAGCTAACAAAAACCCCAGAAGTTATGCCAAGAGGTTTAGGAGCTAACCTGAAGGGCCACCCACTAGCCCAGGGTTTCTTATCCTCAGCATTATTGATATTTTAAGCCCAATAATCCTTTGCAGTAGGGGCTTTCCTATGTATTATATGCTGTTTAGTAGCAATCCTGACCTCGGCCCACTAGATACCCAGCCATGAAAATAAAAAGTATATCCAGTCATGGCTCCTAGGTCAAGGCTCAACCACTGAGCCACGCTTGCTGGGTCTCAGTGTCTCTCTTGACACCTGAGTTTAAGAAGTCATTTTACTTTATAAATTTTCATTTGGTAAATATTAATTGCTGCTTCTAATAAATTTTTTAAAATTATAAACTCGTAGTATTTACTACGCACCAGCCATTTACAAGTGTATGGTGGGTATGAGCTGGGTTTTGTTCTGTATCAAACAATCCCAGACTTAATGACTTTAAATAACAAAAGCTTATTTCTTGCACTCTCACTATGTCCATCATAGGTGAGCCTAAGGTTTGTTAATTCTTTTAACATTTCCTCTTAAGTTTGTCCCCCAATCCTTACAGCCTCAGAACCTCAAACACTGGGCAGAACTCACTCAATGAAAGCTTATCCCAATACTTTATTATTTGCTGGATCTCGGGGAGGGGGTGAGCTCTCACTGCCTGCATGTGGAAATTCTCATGCAAAGTCTGAAATCCTGTGGACTCAGTGAAATGATATGGACTATACTAAAAATATATCTATTGTTTTGAAAGCACACAAACCCACAGATCCTGCCTGGGGCTGTTAGAGAATACATAACTTTTCAGCAGCCAATTGACTTGTCAGCCTGGCCTAGGAGCTCACACCTCAGCAGAACAGGGTGATCTGAAGGAACAATATTAATGGCGTGGGCTGGTCACAGCCGGAAGCTCGCTGTGTTTATACAAAAACCCTGTTCTGCCTCCGTATGCAGAAAATGAGAAGGAACCCTGTCAGAGTAAATTAACACATTGCAAAGCGGTGTGAGCGCTCCTCCAATCACACGTGCCTGGGAGTCACCTGGGGCTCTGGAGAATGTGCAGGCCCCGGTTCAGCGGGCCCGGCATGGGGCCGGTACTTCTGCATCTCTAACAAGCTCCAGGTGTCGTTGGTCCCTGAATCACACTTTAGGTAGCAAGGAGTCTCCATGAGGGTTTCCCCGTGCCCCTCCACGGTTAGAGGTGTTGGTCAGGTGTCCGCCCTAACCTGTGCTAAACCCTCCCAGCCCCGCTGGGGATGCTGTTGATCAGCCTCAGCCAAACTTGGTAAACCTGCTGCCTTCACCAGTGATTGGCCCGGGCCTGTCCAGGGGCCCAGCCTGGTCCAGGAAATCAAAGAGAGGGCTGCTGGGGGCTTCAGGAAAGGCTTCCTTGCTCTAAAAAGGGGCGCAAGGTGGAGACTTGGCACTTGCTGGCTTTGGAGATGAGTTGGTGTGGACGCAACCATGGGAACTGCTGTGTTCATCTCACAAGTGTCAGGAGAGCCCTTGCTGCGCCCCCTTCTCCCCCCGCTCCCCTCTCTATCAGGTCCTCTCAGCTTCTGTAAGCACCACCTCCTTGGGTTGAGCCCTAAACCGTGGAATTCCTCAGGGCTCTGTACTGGACCCTCTTTTTTTTTCTCGCCTTGCACTCTGGATTAGACTTTTCACACTGTGGACAGCAATGCATTGTCAGGTCACTAAATCAGCATAGAAGGTCGTGACCAGCATTGGGAAAAAGAACAGAGGGTCGCCGAACATTACACATGACAAAGGTAAGCATTTTCAGGGTAATTGTGCTTGGTGTGTGTGTGTGTGTGTGTGTGTGTTTGTGTGTGATGTAAAATATATTTCTTATTGTAGGTCTTCATTAACAAACTTTTCTCTACCTGCATAACTAGATCAGTTCCAAACCTGTATCTCAGCATGTGCACTCAGAAAGCTCAGAGCCATTCATGGTCACAGCTGGGCCCGTTTTTCAGGCCTGGCCCATCCTCGCCCCACAGCCCAGTCCCAACCTGCTCCCCCCTCCTGGTCTCTTGCATCGGGAGCAGACACTACCATCTACCCCACCTAGACAAATGAACCCTGGGAGTCATTCTTGGCCCTTCACATTCAACATTCTTTGCCTCTAAATTTTGTTTATTTCACTCCAGTAAATTGTTCAAAAAGGTGTTTTGAAATATCTTTCACCCTCTCTTTTATATGCTACCCATTCTGATCCAAACATTTTCATATCCCTTCTGGACAAGAGCAGCTTCCTAACTCCCTCTCTACCTCGTCTTATCCCTTTCCAATGCACTCTGCCTTCTGCAGACAGAGGATCTATTAACGTGTCACCTTCCTGCTGATCTCAAAGGGTAAAGCCATAGATTGGTAACCTAGCTGGGAAGGCACTCCGTAGCGGGTCCCTGACCATCTTCCCCGGCTGCTTCCCTTCTGGGGCTGCTCTCAGCCTTTCGCATAGGCCATGCTGTCTCGTATTTGGGCCCCTGGAGATGATCTCTCTTCTCCCCTCATCTCTCCATGTATCCAATGCTCCCTTATTGGTGGAGTCTCAGAAAGCTGCTACCTCCTTAGGGAGGATGTCCTTGGCTCCTGAATAAGATTAGGTCCTTCCAGCGCAGCACACAGCACTTGTGATTACTTGTTCTAAGGCCTGTATTCTCCAGGAGACAATGAACTCCATCAAGGCCAGAGCTGCTTTGATTTGCCTCCTTGCCTTTACACACAGTGCCAAGCCCAAGGTCTGGTACACAGCAGTGGCTCAATCATTCTTTTTCTGAATGGATAAAAGAAGGAAGCGGTGTTTAAGATATTTCTTTAAATTATGGTGGCCAGTTGCAATGTTACGTATTGAAAGATACACATATTGATTGCCAGAAAGTAGATTGCTGCCATTTGAAATGCTCTGGCTCCCAGAGTCTGGGAGGTTTGGACCCATTGAATATTCCAGGTAAGGGATGCCAGCGCCAGCTGAACTTCCTCTGTCTACCAGAAGCATGTGTGCGCACCCACCATCGGATTGGGCCACTCCTCTGAGCATGAGATGCTGGCTCATCAGGATCCCTGGACTGGTTCACTCCCAGTCTGACTTCTCAGTATCTTCAGCCATCGGAACACACATCCAAAGATGTGACTGAGTGACACGTGTTCGGAGTGTGATCGTCTCTCACACTGGTACTGACAATGGTTATTTTTCTGTCTCTTCTGCTCCCTGACAATGTCAGGCCCACAGACAGACAGGAGCCAGCGAGGCCGCAGGCCTCTGATAAGAGAGAGGCCTCACTTATTTTATTTTCCGTGCCCTTCAAAACGTTACTCCTTAATACGCCCCAGGGGATTCTACAGTAATCCCCCTTGGCCTTGGCCTCCCTTTGAAGTTGAAAATTAAAATGAGTTTTCTCCAGTTGCTTCTAAGTAATATAGTTAAACATTACAGCATGGTTGACCCCTGCCTCCCCACGTCTCCCCTTTGACGTGATCTGACTTGTGCTGACTAACCTGCTGGTCAGCAAACGTGCTGAGCTGCGGGAGGGGCCGCAGGGAAAGGAACGTGTTATCCTTTAATGAAAAAGCAATTCCATGTTCCCCAAAGCGGGGCAGGCCGTCGACGTGCACGTCCTGCCTCCTGTAGACGCACAAAGGCCAAGCCTGGCGCAGGTCCCTCGCCCCTCCTGCACCAGCCAGGGCGGCGGACGGCGGCCTTCCCGCTGCAGGTGAAGAGCAAGTGACTAGTGCTCTCTCCTCACTGGGCTGGCTAGGAGTCGCAAAGGGGTGCAGTCTGGCAGCTTCTCCTCCCCGGGCCTGAGCTGGGACTCTGTCAGCATCTCCGTCACCTGTAGCTCCAGCACTGCCCAAGAGGGAGGAAGCGCAGGCACACTGCAAAGAAGCACCCATTCCCCCGTCAGGATGTGGAGGCCGTGGCTGGTGGAGCAAGTTCAAGTTCATTCAGATGACGTCCCTGGCGGGGCTTCTTGCTCTGTCCACTCAAGCTCTGGGGAGACAGAAAAGGCTCTTCCAGTGGCACCTGCTGTGGGAAGTCATTGTGCTCCTAACGACTGCTTTGCCTCTGTGTACTCTTCACTTCCCCTGTGCTTACCATTCCACGCAGACTCCCCATTATTCTCCCCACATCTTTGACCCTCATCCATTCCCCTTCTTTTTTTGGTTGAATTATTTTGGTGAAATTAGGTGTTTCTATTTTTTCACATGCTTCCTATATGGGTGTGATATCTACTAGGTGTACTGGTTGACAATGTGGATTTTGTGATCAAAGGAAACATGATAATTTCAAGAGAAACATCAAAAGTGCTTTATTCAAAGTAATGTCCATCGCTAGCTACCCATTTCACCCATCTTTCAGGTAATTTGTGGACACTGTCCCAATAGAACTTCTCTTGTTTTGAGGCAAACCATTCAGAGACCCAATTTTCCACTTCTTCCTGCATTTTGAAGTGCTGCTCAGAAAGTGCAGGTGCCATCGAGAGGCAATCAAAACCCATGTGGGTATTTCAACAGAGAGATTTAATATAGGAAATTAATGAAAGCAGTGTTGGGAAGGCTGTAAGCAAAAAAAAGGGGGGGGGGAGGACACTGAGGTAGTCGCTGCAAGAAGGAGCCCCCTGGTCCTAGGGTTGGAGGAATGAAGGGAATGAACAGGGTTATCAAAATCCAGAGGCTCCGAGAAGGGGCTGTAGAGCTGGGTCCTCTGGGGAGGGGTAGCCACATGCAGCTATGGGCGCAGCCAGGCTGTGGGAAGTGGAGTGGGAGGGAAGCTGGAATCTGGACCCAGCAGTTGCCGCTGGGGAGAAGGTAACTGCTGGGCAAGGCTGGTGGCTTCGGTAAGCGAATGGGAGGGAGCAGGTCCCCTGTTCCCATCCCCTACCATCTTAGCTGCTTCTAGTGCCCCCTCCTGGCAGAACCTAACAGGAGGCTGCTTGACAAAGGAGAAAGGTCCCAGCATCCCTCAACAGAATACAGAAGAGTAGGTGAGCTGGTCAGCGTGGCTCAGTGGTTTGAGTGTTGACCTATGAACCAGGATTCCCCATCAGGGCACATGCCCTGGTTGTGGGCTCCATCCCCAGTGGAAGCAGTGCAGGAGGCAGCCTGTCGATGATTCTCTCTCATCATTGGTGTGTCTATTTCTCTCTCCCTCTCCCTTCCTCTTTGAAATTAATAAAAGAATAATTAACAAGAAGAATAGGAAGGGTAGGTGATACTGAGTAACCGGCACGTCTGGCATTCTGCACCCACCGTCCCACATGGTGGCAGCCGGAAGCTGTCTCCCGCTGCCTTTTTAAAAGAGACAGGCATCCTCTGGTTTGCTTGATCCTGCCTGCTCACTGCCTCACCGAGCCCAGCCGCCAAGCATGTGTCTGCTGGGAAAAACTGCAAGAAAAAAAATCGTTTCCCCAAACAGGATCCAAATCCCTTCCCGGGAGGGGCCCCAGGGTGCGAATGAGCACGAATATAACAGAGCACCGCCTCACAGCCAGGACCATGTCCCTGTCCTTTCCCCCCAGGGGCTCACTCCTCCTCCACTCCAAGCCCAGATCACGGGCTCCCACCCAGCCCCTCCTTCCTGGTTTGTCTGGAGCTTAGAGGCAAGCTCAGCGAGGCTTTGGAACCTGTCAGTCACACCCTGTTCGCTCCCCCTCACTGGCTGCCCCTTGGAGAGGTGCTGCGAAGGCCAGGCCATTTTCCGAAGCGTGAATCAAAATTCCCTGGAGACACAAACACCTCCTCCCCCCACCCCCCGCCAAGTTGAACTGCTTCCCCTTGGTACGGATTTATTTTTGAAAAATTGATATAATCAGGACTTGGCAAGAAGCTGCTTTTCCCCCCACCCTTCTGGTTTTCTGAGAAAGGCTACAGACGTCTTAGCAAATTAGTAGATAGGACTGAAGCCAATAATCACTCTGGAAATTACGATCCTGGGGCCCAGTCCGTGGAAATGTGGGTTATAGGTCATCAGGGCCTTCCCGCTTTCAGAGCCAGAGCGGCTTGGTCAGGGGAAGAGGCTCATGGGGCAGAGGGTGGGAGGAACAGTGTGGTTTGGAGGGGTCTGGGCTTGAACTGAAGGCGACCAGGGCTTGGGTCTGGCTGCCTCTCACTGCGGAGGGGCCAGGGCAGGTCCTGCAGCCAAAGGTCATGGCCATGACCAAAGGGGAACTGGGTTCTGTGATCTCCCTGTTTTGCAACAACTTTAAGATCCTCAAATCTGAAGTGTCTTCTCTCTCCTCACCACCTTCATAGGACCCCCAGCAGATGATTCCTCCTATTGACAGCCTCCTAGCACCTTTGCTTTGTGTCTGTGAATGAGAACCGTCACCCCCACCCCTCCTAGCCTGCCCTTGCTCTGCCACAGCAAGAGCACGGGAAAGCCCGTACCTGTGCTTCCTATGACGCACGGAACTAAGATCCGTGGCAGGTCATTTCTCCTCCCCTCAGGAGTGGCCGTCATTCATAATGCTTTATTGAGTGTTTACTGTGTGCCACTCGTGTCTATGTTATGTCCTCATTTTAAGATGGAAAACTGAGGCTCAGGGCACTCACATGACATAGGGTGAAGAAGGAAGGAAATCGAGCCTGAGATCCAGAGCACATAATAGACAAGTAGGCTTAAAAGTCTTTCATTTGTGCCAAAACCGGTTTGGCTCAGTGGATAGAGTGTCCGCCTGTGGACTGAAAGGTTCCAGGTTGGATTCTGGTCAAGGGCATGTATCCTGGTTTCGGGCACATTCCCAGTAGGGGGCGTGCAGGAGGCAGCTGTTTCTCTCTCATTGATGTTTCTAGCTCTCTATTCCTCTCCCTCTTCCTCTCTGTAAAAAATCAATAAAATATATTTTTTAAAAAGTCTTTCATTTGTTATGACTATATTAAGGAGACGCGGGCATTAGTATTTTAAACTTTATCTTTTGCTATTTGTTTTGTATTTATATTTTGGTTTCAATATATTTTAATGCACCTGCAACTCCTGCTTCTTCCCACTCTACGCCTTTCCCCTTACAAAGAGCAAATCTCTGACTTGGGCCGGCAAGAGAATCCAGGCTGAAGTGAATGCCATTGTGTTTGTTCATTGCATCCATTTTCAGAGTTGCCTCCTATGTATGGCAAGTGATACTGATTTTCCATTTACAGTTGGAGACATGAAGTTTCCTTTGGAAGTAAAGTTAGGTTTGTTTTTTGTTTTTAATTCATCATGTTAGAAAAAAACATCAGCACCTCACAGCCGAGGTGGTACTTGGGTATAACAAATATCATGAGGGCATGACCTTGCCACAGTTTTCCTGGGATAAGAATAGCATACTAGAGGAACCCACAGGCAGCAAAATCTCAACATATGCCGAAGCAATTTCCTCACTGATACTGCTCCTAGGGCAATGGAAACTAAAGAGAAAATAAACAAATGGGACTACATCAAAATAAAAAAGCTTTTTCACAGCAAAAGAAACCATCAACAAAACAACAAGAAAGTCCACTGTATGGGAGGACACATTTGCCAATGTTATCAGTGATAAGGGTTTAATCTCCAACATTTACAGGGATCTCATACAACTCAACAAAAGAAAGATCAACAACCCAATCAAAAAATGGGCAATGGAGATACTTTTTGAAAGAAGACAAAAAGAAGGCCAAGAGACACATGAAAACATGCACAAAGTCACTAATAATCTGAGAGATGCAAATCAAAACAACAACGTGGTACCATCTTACACCTGTCAGAATGGCTATCATCAATAAATCACCAAACGACAAGTGCTGGTGAGGATGCAGAGAAAAAGGAACCCTTGTGCACTGCTGGTGGGAATGCAGACTGGTACAGCCACTGTGGAGAACAGTATGGAGTTTCCTCAAAAAACTAAAATGGAACTCCCATTTGACCCAGCAATCCCACTCTTAGGAATATATCCTAAGAAAGTAGAAACACCAATCAAAAAGGATTTAAGCACCCCTGTGTTCAGAGCAGCACAAGTTATAATAGCTAATATTTGGAAACAGCCTAAGTGCCCATCAGCAGATGACTGGATTAAAAAACTGTGGTACATCTACACAATGGAATACTTTGCTGCAGTAAAAAAGAAGGAGTTCTTACCATTTGCAACAGCATGGATGGAACTGGAGAGCATTATGTTAAGTGAAATAAGCCAGGCAGAGAAAGATAAATATCACATAATCTCACTCATTTATGAACTATAATGAACAACATAAATTGATTAACAAAAACAGATCCAGAGACAGAGAAACATCAATCAGACCATCAAACCTCAGAGGGAAGGTAGGGGAGGTGGGGGTAAGGGGAGAGATCAACCAAAGGACTTGTATGCATGCATATAAGCCTAACCAATGGACACAGACAACAGCAGGGGTGTGTGAGGGCATGAGTGGGGCGGGGGGTGGGGGAGAGTAATGGGGGAATAAGGACACATATGTAACATCTTAACCAATAAAGAAATTTTAAAAAAAAGGATTAGCATCTACCTCCCAAGCTGGTTGTGAGGCTTTATCAGCTTAGCCTGTGTCAAGGGCAGAAAGCAGTACCTGAAACAGAGTAAGCACACGTGAGTGCTGGATAGTGTTGTCATGCACATCTGAGACAGGGAGCGAAGGTTCTCATGTGGTTCTTGTGCAGCAATCGAGGGCATAGAATTTTTACACGTAGACATTCGTGGGAAAAAGCTATACCTACTCCCAGACTGTTCTGTAAAATTGCAGAGTTTTGGAAAGTTTTTACTTTAATGTCTGGTTGTTAGAAATGCACTTTTTCCTTTTTAATGTTCAAATTGTGTTTATTATCATGAGGAATTGACAGCCTTTGAAGAGCTTTTTTTTAACATCCTTTCCTGCCACGACCCGCTCCTCCACACACCCAGGACACTGAGGACAGGAGTCTCACTGTGCAGACGCTTCAGTAATCATTTACCATGTCCAAGCCTCAGTGGACAAGTCCAGGACTTTTCTAGCACGTATTTTACTCACCTGGGGCTTAGTTGCAAGCTCATCTCGCCTGGTCTCCAAGTGAAGCACTACGACATATGAAGTTTTGAAGCATGTGGGGAAGGCAACCTTATGAGGAGGTGAGCCTTTGTCTTCTAAGACACCCGGATGGCAGGAAAGCAGAAGTGGCACCTTCGTGCAGAGGTGAACTGGTAAAGAGCTCGTGGAACCCGTTTTAGTTCCCCATAAGGCTTCAACAGGAATTGCAACAACCTGCCAGGTCATGGGGGAGGTTAAAGGCGGGTGTGGCCATGGATTGGCTGAAGTGACACTTACCTAGGCTCTCAGGTGAGAGACACTTGGTAGTCAAAGCCCTCACAGGTCAGTCCTCCAGATAGGAGGTAGAGATGCAGGCCATACTCTGTAAAGATCAAGGATACCGAAAGGGCACAGAAGGAAAAGTGTCAAAGGCAGGTGGCTGTTACTGCTAAAGGGAACGATGGAAACAATTATTCAGGTCAGTGTGGTCTGACCAGCAGCATCCATATGGCCTGGGAGAGCACTCTCTCAGCCCCGCCCCTCCGAACTACTGAATCAGAGATTGGGATCAGGGTGAGGGAGTCCCAGGATTCTGCATTTTAATAAGCTGCCCAGGCGATGTTGATGTCCATCAGGATGTGGGAGGATCACCCATTTAGAGGAAAGGCAATTTCTTTTTTTTTCTTCAAGAAGAAAAATATTTTAAATATAATAATACTCCCAAAGTTGTACTATCATAGTATAATATCACAAAAGTTGTAGGAAATATTAAAAATCTGCAAATAACAGGATTCCTTCTATTATATTCTAAAATATCTCTTTTCTCTGGCTTTACTTTTGTTCATCAGTTTATGTTATTTTATTATATTCCACAAATGAGTGAGATCATGTGATACTTATCTTTCTCCTACTGGCTTATTTCGCTTAGCATGAGGCTCTCCAGGTCCATCCATGCTGCTGCAAATGGTAAGAGTGAGATCCTTTGTGCACACTGCATTTGTCTAAAAATAATTCTGCTGTCTGCTGACCACAGACATGAGCAAGCACAGAATGAGCATTCGATTCTTTTTCCTCCTTCCCTTTGCACCCCAATGAGAACAAATGCAATCGTTTTCCAGGCCAAAGGAGGACAGATTTCCACAATGACTCAGCTCTCCAGGGACACAGTACTCTGGCGCCCAGGACCTGACTCCAGAGCAAAGAATAACATTCGGTTCTTCTTTTAGCAACTCAGTACACAGCAATTCAGGAGGTGGGATCTGAACAGAAGACGATTCCCTCTAAAAAGGATGGCTATTCTGCCATGGTCCGTGATATGATCCTAGACAGCTCACAGCTCGGCCCTGAGCATAGGCATGCAGGCACGGGCTCCCTTGCTTTGGTGTGGGTGTTGCAAAGAGGCCAGGCTGGGCACCTACTCAGTGTACTGGTGGTTCTCACCCTTCGTGGCTTGGCAACCCATTCCCTGGATGAAACTCTCTGTCTCTTCCCACCTCTGGTCAATAAAAGAAGAGAACAGATATCATGGAGATTTTAGCTTCACCTTCTGCCCCTAAGGCAAGGGAGCTTGCTTTTTTCCTCACCCCTGTGTCTGCAGGCCCAGAATACTGCCTGCTACATTGGTGGCAGATATTTGGAGAAAATCAATGAATCTGGTGGTGGAGTTTGTTATAAAGGTGGAGGTGGGGCAGGATTCTCTCCCCTAGAAAACCAGACAGGAAGCAGAGGATTGAGGCTGACACTCCTTAGAGAGCATCTTGGTCCACCCGGGGTATCCGGAGAGGTGGGAGCATCCACAGGAAGAAGCCGGGATGGAAACTGTAGACATTCGGGGTCAGGATCTGGGCAGAACTGAACTGAAAGGGGATCCAGGGAAGGAAATGAGGGAGAGAGAGTCCTTTGTCCATCAATTGCCTGCTGTGGGAGTAGATGAGTTTGGCTTAAAGTTATGCTAACAATCCCTGCAATCCTGGAGCAGGTAGCACGGCCCCATAGGGAATATTAACAACAGCTACACCATGATTTAATAGCAGCAATGATAGCTTTCCATGTGCCAGGCGTTGTCACTTAGCTCCTGTAGACCTCAGAGCTATGAGGAAACTGTTCCTGTGCTGATCCTGACTCACTTTTCCAAGGATTATCCGTCTCTAGACCATCACCTTGGCGCACAAACCTTAAAAGTGAGTTAGGGTGGAGCTCAGGTCTGGGGATGTTACATTTCAGCTCAGTTGCTGGCACATTTCAGTGGTTACAGTCACCTCACCGATTGCATTCCATGGAATGAAATGAGGCTTGGAGGTATGGGTATATGAGTAAGTAACAGAAATGGTTTTATTTTTAATTTTTAAAAATATTTTTATTGATTTCAGAGGGGAAGGGAGAGATAGAAACATCAATGATGAGAGAGAATCATTAATTGGCTGCCTCATGCACCCACCACACTGGGAATTGGGCCCGCACCGGGGACATGTGCCCTGACTGGGAATCGAACATGACCTCCTGGTTCATAGGTCGGTGCTCAACCACTGAGCCACGCCAGCCGGGCAGGAAATGGTTTTAAAAGAATGAGCATCAAATAATGCATCTCAAGACAAGCTATCAGATGAACATTAATAATGAATGAGTCTATAAGTTCTCTCCTTAATGACTTTATAGAAAAATATCCAGTTGACATGAGTTTGTTTAAAAATTCCAGATGGCTGTTACTTTTTAAAAAATTCTTATTTGTTAAACATGCATACAAGCTCTTGTGTAAAAATATGCGCGACACACACACACTCCAACCAACAGTGCCTGTAGGACAACAGTATCCCTAAATATCAAACAAGTTCTTCAGGAGTTTGCAACTGTATCAGGGGTTCTCGTTGCCTATCTCATACCCATGTGTAGAGAGTGAAACTGACAAATGGTTATGAAGCGTCTATACTGTCCGAGGTGACAGGTACACATCAGGAAAGAAGAGAGAAGGCAGTTACCATCCAGCAGGAAGACAGAGCCCAGAAAGCAAGTCTCAGGTGTTTTAAATTGTTATACAAGGACAACCCGGATACCAGCTCAGGCTCCCATCAGGGCAGGAGAGGCAGGGACAGGCAGCAAAGGGAAGGCAGACTCTGCCTGGTAGAGGAAAAGAATGGCTGGGAGGAATGGAGAGGGCGACAGAGAGACGCTAGGCACCACTGACAGACCCCAGGCTTCGGGCTGTGCACACCCTCCTCATGCTCTTGTGGTTGCTTCTTTGTTTCTTGCACAGGGACCAAATCTTAATTGTCCTCCTAACTCTGGCACTCATTACAACATCTGCTACATCTATACCGAAAGAATAAATAAAGCATTCGGAGTGTGAGCAAGGGATAGAGCCTAGAACAATGGTCGGCAAACTCCTTAGTGAATAGAGCAGTAAACTACGGCTCGTGACCTGCAGTTTGCCAACCACTGGCCTAGAACATAAAGCCACTCACAGTTGTCCCAGCCCCCATTAGCTCCCTGGATGGAGGTCTGGTCGTGTACACCTTCCCATGCATTTCTAGGGCTGCATCTAGTGAATTCCTTCTGTGTGAGAAGGAATAAAACCCTGTGGGTACGGGCCCGGCTTTAGTAGCCAAATTGCTTAGGTTCAATTCCTGGCACCCCCACTTATTAGCTGTCTGATATTAGGCAAGTTATTCAACATCTCCATACCTCACTTTCCCCATCTGTACGATGGGATAGTAATGGTGCATTGGTGATTAGAAAGTTTGGGTGTGGTAATCAAATGCTGGGCACGACCTCTGACCCATAGGAGGAGCTATGTAAGGGACTGATACTCTCTTCTGCCAGTCTGCCCGGGCTGACCTTTGCCCTCTCAGCAGGCTCTGGACTGTCCTCCCTTATGAAGGCTGCCTCCTTCCATGCCAGATCATGCATTAATCAAGGCACACTGGTACCTTTGGAGGAACAGACTCGAGAGTTGCAGCGGTGCCTTCCCTCCCTAGCCCGGGCGCACACCCGTTGTGGGTTCCTGAGCTCATTGCTAGGTCCTGGCCTTCTCATGTGACCAGAGGCAGTTCTGCCCAGATGCCCACTTTGGGCCGCCCCACACCTCCAAATCTGGCTCACCTTAGGCCAAGGCCCACCCCTGCAATGCTCATGCTCTGTCCCACGGTTGACCGTTCCCCCCTGAGAGGGGAAGCACCCCATCCCTCCAGGGCAAGCCCACTGCACTCCCAGAGGTGTGGAATTGTCCTACAACCCCACAAAACAGTCCCATCAGGGTGTGGTTTAGAAGTGGTTGTGGACGTAATTGCCTGTGGGCCTGCACCAGCCACACCAGGCTCCTCCTCAAAGTCTTAGGGTTTAGTCTCACCCTAGAGTCACTGGCAGCCAGAAGAGCTTGGGGTTCCAAGAGCCCCAGGTGCTGTTTTGAGCATTTAGAGTTCCCTGTTCTTTCCAGGGCTCTTAATTATAGTTTAGGAAAAACTCGGGCATCCCTCTGGGAGCTTAGCTCTATTTATAACATCGTTTGTATGGGAAAAAGTGCTCTGAGTTACACTCAATTTAAAACAGAATTCTTAAAATACAGCCTGTTCATTGGTGGAGGACTGTTGGCAATTGTTTCCTCAGTTGTAGAGATTACATTGAAGCTTGTTTGTTTGTTAATGCATCTAAACAGAACAAGAAAAAGGCAGGAGTTGCTCGAATTTTTTGGTGAGTTTTAAAAATTGAGTAATTTTTAAGGAAACAATGTTTATTTGAAGAGATAGCATTTATTGAGTGTTTTCTGGCCACTGAGTTCAAGGCTATATATGTGTCATCTCATTTAATCCTTACAACCATCCTCTAAGATGGTGTGATGGAGGATCTGACCCCAGTGTTGATCTGTAGCTACTCACAGCTTTCAGATTCCCTCGTCTGGCCCCTCCTCTCTGCAAGCTTTGTTATATAGGTGGAGGTGGGGCAGGATTTTCTCCCTTAGAAGACCAGACAGGTGAGCCCTCCTTCCTCGCCCGCCCGAGGGGAAAGTTCAAACTATGTAAACCCCCAGCTCCAATCCTACGCCCTCACTAACATAAACCCCAAAGCCAGCATCCTTGCTCTGCTCCCTTAAACCATTCTTGAACCTGCTTGCACCTTTTTCTCCCCAGAGAGCCTCATCATGTGAGTTAGGAACTCTCTCAGGCCTTCTTGTTGTCCGTGGGGCTTCATCAGTCTCAATATCCAAACCAAATTTTGGGGGAAGGAGTTCATCTCATCTCTGTCAGGTGATCATAATAAGCGGTACAGTATTCTCCATTTTACAGATGAGGAAACTGTGCCCCAGAGATATTAAGTTGCTTATGAAAGGTCATAAAGCCAGATAACAGTTTCACCTTAACTAGTGTGCTCTTTCTCTGCTTCAGGTCACATGAGTTTTACCTTTTGAAAATTAGTGAATAAAGTTGCATTGAAGGCTCCTACCTCTTGCTAATGTTTAACCCATAGGAATACCTGCTTTATTGTAAGCTTTTTCCATGCATTAACTCATGGAATCCTTTTCACAACTCTGTGAGCGAAATACCACTGTTATCCCTCATATTTATAGATGAGAAACTGAATAACAGTAAATTTAACTTTATGCAGGATCCACTAATTAAAAGCTGGCAGTGTTTGGGTTTGAACACAGGAAGTCTAGCTCAGAACTCATACGCATATCTCTTACATGGCGTATAAAGAAGTTGATGATTAACCTGGTTTACAAGAATTGTATTCTTGATACTGCGTAAGTGGACAACACCTGTTTAAGAAAGCCCTTTATTAATGACGTATTCACTGGTTTCTTTTTTTAAAAAAATTTTATTAATGTGTTACATGTATACATATGGTTTCATTACATTATCCATTCATACTCCATCTAATACTCTAAGTGCCTAAAAAGAAAAGCCAGGAATTTGTTGTTTTTGTTACCCCTCTTCCTTCCCCCCAAAAACTACTAAGCAGCTTTGTTAGGGGCCCCAACAAAGGCCAATGAATAGCTTAACATCCGTGGGTGCTGCAGAAAGAAATCTCTGCATTTTCACCTCTGCCCTAGATACTGCTCGCCACACACAACATCGCAAATAGGGCAAGGCAATCGCCATGGAAACGCTCTAGAATCCGTCTTCTCTGTCTGTGCCATCTGTCTGACTGAATTTATGACAAGAAAAACCTTGTCTCTGATGTCCCATAGGAAAAGCACCCCAATTCTCTGGGGAAGATGATTTTAAAAAGCCATCTGTTTTCTCTTTATGCTTTTCACCAACTTCTCCACAGCTGATAAATAAAAGGCATGAAAACTTTCATGGCTGGTTCACCCTAATGGCTACTGGCTCTAGAAACCCAGTTATTGGGAAGGTTAGGGTGAAACGAAAACTATGAATCAAATAGAATCGGTGTGAGTGACAACACTAACCATGGGAACACTGGTCTCTTCTTTCCTCACTGGAGGCAGGGCTTGATGTTTTCAAATAGTGGCCCTAACCTTGTCTCCCTTGAAAGCCAAGGGCTAATAGATTTAAACTGTGCCCACAGCCGAGGTGAACTGCCTGATGGCTTCCATGCAGAGATGAAGGAGACTGGGAGAGGTTTTGAAGAAGAAAGCTTTACGGAATGAAGTGCCAAATATGGTCAGTCTTCTGGAGAAACTGATCAAAGCGAGAGGGGAGTGTTTGAGCTGGAAGGCACTGCATTCAGTTCAGCAGTTCTCAATCTGTGCTCCCTCTGAGGAACCGCAGGATTCCCTCTGATTTCCCTCTGGAGCTGCCAGAGCTAAGCGGTGAGTGTAGTCTAGACACGCTGACCCAATTTCTGCAGAGCATCTCTACATTTGTTCAGCTTTCACCGATGGGTTCTTGTGAAATTGATTTTAACAAAGGACTCCATGGCTCAAAAATGGTTTGTGAACCCTCGGATATAATCCAGCTCCCTCTTTTTGTAGGAAGAAAAAAAAACAAACGGTTAGGTGATTTGCGAAGGCCTTAGAAGTACGCTGAGGTGTAGCTGGGACCAGAGGAGTCCCGGACTCCCCAATCCACTCTTTTCTTGGCCGTTTTTGGGATGGAAATATAACACTGGTGTGCACCTGCCACTCAAACATAGAGTTCTGAGCCACTTTCCCAGTCTGCATTCTGAAATCCATCTCTGGTCTACTAACCTCTGGCTTTATTTTCCTCTGGTCATTTGGGGTTGCTGCCTAGTGTGACTTTTTGCAGCAACAACCTATCTGCTCTTCAAGGAGATAACCAAGTGAATGCTGATTTCCTAACCATTCCCAGTGCACAATGTGGTGGGAGAGAGAAAGCATACAGAAGCACATCAGCGACTTACTGGGTCTTGGCACCACCCAGAAATGGTACTACACGTATTCCTCTTCGAAGGAGACACTATTCTTATTCACACAGTGGGAAAACCATTAATTTCTCTCTGGCATTAAATGACAACAACATGACTTTTCATGAAGGTCTCCCAGGAGAAAAATAATAATAATAAAGGAGAAGAGTCTATGTTGTCTTCGTTAAGTGGAACAGTCTCCAGATCACAGCTTGGTATGGGAAGGGACCACAGAGACCATTTCTCCTTCAAGAGAATTCATGGTTTCCAATAGTGATCATTATGATCATCTTTACTATTGCTACCATTTCTCGAGCACTTCCTATGGACCAGGCAACTTTATAAGCATTATCATTCATCGTAACCACTGTGGGTTTTATCATTCTTCCCATTCTACAGATAAGGAAACTGAGGTTCAGAAAAGCTGAATGTCTCAGCCTTGCACAATTACAGGGAGCATCATTCCCTTTGTTTTCTGTGTGAATGGTACCTCCTAGAGACCTCAGTGTGGTAGCCCTGGGCTCCATGACTCCCAGCTTCACAAAATTGGTAAATGGGAGATTCAGGAATCACACCGGGACTGTCCAGATACAAAGCCCATGATCTAATCACTTATGCAAGCATCTGCTTCGGAATCCATGTGTGTGCTCAGACTCTGTGAGTCTTGTACTGAAATAACAATTATTATTGACTAGGGGCCCAGTGCACAAATTCGTGCACCTTGAAAAAAAATGTGGGCTACAAGGCTGCAATGGGCACAGGGGTGGGTCTTGGCCCATTCTTCGTGCCCCTGCCTGGCCCCTCCTGCCGCAGTCCTCTCTCTGCAGGCAGCACTGCTCCCACTGCCACTGCTCCCATGCACTGATGGTGCCAACCACACTTGCCCACGCTGATGGCATGGAGCGATTTGGTCTGGCACCAGCAGCCAGTGCAAGTGACGCCAGTCAGTGGGTGCATGTGGCGGCTGCTGCCCCAATCTCCCCTCAGGAGCAGGGGGAGGTGGAGAAGCCCTCAGAGGTAATCAGGGCTGGCAGTGCTGCTCACACCAGCTGACAGTGCTAGGTGATCGGGACTGGCACCGAGTGCGCACAGCAGCTCTGGTGCTGACAGCGGGTGCAAGCACCGGGCAGGACCACGGCATGCAGGAGCAAAGAATCTTCAGTAACCACCACAGGCTCACCCCAATGACAGTGACTGGGACTGTACTTTGGTCTAGTGACCCCACTCACCTGTTCCACCATCCCGCCATGGCCAATGCCTGCCATGTTCCATGCACGCCCCCTCATGTCAGCACACATAATAGTGACCTGATGTTTGGTTGTTCAGTTGTTGGGTTGTTCTGCTGTTCAGTCTATTTGCATATTAGCCTTTTATTATATAGGATGATGCATTGATAACAATGAGTCAAGAAAGAAGTTAGCTGTTCAGTACTGAGTCAGCATGACTCTATCCCAAGACAAGGGCCAAGGAGGCATTATTCATACTGGTTTTATTTTTCTTTTCAGATATTAAAATAATGTCATGGCATATATATTTTAATTTTTATTTTGGAAGACTCTCAAATATACAGTTGCATTAGGAGTAAGGAACTCCAAAATATGTGTTACTGAGATTCATCAATTATTAACATTTTGCTACATTTGCTTTATTATTTATATTCTCTCTCCCTCTCTAAATTGCAGAAGTTCTTGGGGTGGCACTCAAAAATCTGTGTCTTAACATCCCTCCAGGGAACTTAGAAGTTCACGCAAGTTTGAGAACCACTGTCTTTGTAAAAAACATTAGGGAAAACTTGTTCTAAGCACTTGCTGTTTTTCTCAAAAAGGAGAGAAGTTGGGAAAAGTTGGGGAGTGTTTTTCTAGGGTTGACCATGACATAAAAGAATTATTATTGAATTGTTCTTTGGCCCACTGAATTGGTTAACATAAAGGGCCTCTATGGGCTAAGAAAAGTTCTAGGATTAGTGCTTTAGTTGTGTTTCAAATGTAACTTTCCAAATTACTGCCTGGAGTGGATTCATTTCTGTGTTCTCATTCCCTCTGAAACTTCTACTCTTACTGCTCACACTCATCGCCAAAAATCTTACAGAAAGGCGAATACCATTGTTATAGAGAAGCTCACCAGTTATATAAATTGCTGTGTTCACCAAAGTGGCTTCTTTTAATTTTCAGAGGAAGAGTTTGAATTGATTCCACCCTTTCTAGCAAGCAGGTTAATAAAGCTGTCAAACACAGAGGTAACATGAAATCATCAACCTTGTGAAAATTGCATTCGTCTTCACACTTAAAAAACCATATTTCTCCCTTGAAATAACGAGTGTGGGAGTGTGTGTGTGTGTCTTTGTGTGTGTGTGTGTTTGCAAGTGGAGCCTGAGTTTTATAGTAGGTAGGCACGGATTGCTGTAGCCTGAGCCAGTTACCAGCCATCATAAAACAGGCTGGTCATGATTGTGTATACAAAGCAAGGGATAAACTTGCAAAGAAGGAGCACTGGAAACCATGTGTTTGGGCTATTCAAGACTGAGTATATTTCTGTGAAGTAGCTCTTTCAGGGAGGTATCTTCTTAGTAAATATGACAAGTCAAATTTCAATAAATAGCTTACATTTCAAAGCTTCTATGATGATCCATTTATTTCAGCTAGAAGTCAGTTAAAAAGAAGAGGAAGGTCACAGGAGAAAAGGAAAGAGGAAGGGGAGGAAGATGTAGAGAAGGAGGAGGAGAAGGAAGAGGAAGAGGAGGAGGAGGAGGAGGAAGAGGAGGAAGAGGAGGAGGAGGAGGAGGGGAAGGAATTGAGGATAGTTTATATTTAGATGTTTGAAATGAAATCTGCCTGTATTTAAAAATTGAGGGATGGAGGAAAGAAGGTTTAATATTCACTTCCTTGAAATTATGAAATTTTTTAAAAAGATTTTTTGCCAATTGGTAAAGGAAGAGGAAAGGAGAGAGAGCAACATCAACTTTCTGCCTCCTTACATGTCCCCTACTGGGGATGGAGCCCGCAACCCTGGCATGTGCCCTGATCTGGAATGAAACTGGCAGCCTTTCTGTGCACCAGAGGATGCCCAACCTGGCCACACCAGCCAGGGCACAAACTATGAGATCTAGATAGTATTTTTGGAAGGCAGCTATGCTCACCACTATACCACCAACGCCGACTAGATAGTATTTTTGGATGTTTATCCTGAAACTTCACAAAGCTCGATCTCACAGCATCTCCGACAATAAAGATGGGAGACTAAATGAACAAAGGACACAACCCAATAATATATTTTGTGCTTTTTTTTACTTCACCCCTATAGGCAAGTCAATCTTTTGGAAACTGGCCATTGTCAACAGTCTCCGGTAATCTTGACACTATGTAGCGCCATCATTTTTATTTATGAGTCTTCCAATCTCCTTCCCGCACCACTTGGGCCCCATTTGGCTCCATCTCCCTATGATTCACTTTGAAAGTTGGCAATTCCTTTCTCCTTTTTCTAACTTCAAGCCCAACACCCAGCATATGAAGTCCTGCCCCGCATATTATATCTCAGATGTGCGATCGATGAAAATGTAGCAATGTAATTTTTACGACAGTATAATCACAGGGGCTCTGAGGTTGGGATCCAGAAACCTGGATTTGAGTTTGGGTTTAGTTTCTCATTCATTTATAGCCTTGGGCTCATGCTAAAGCTCATTGTCCTCATCTGTGAAACGAAGTAGTTGGATTAGGTGAACCAGAAAATACCATTGACCACTCAACTTCCAAAAAATGTCCCCAGTTTTATGGAGATATAATTGACCTACAGGGTTATATCAGATTAAGGTACATGGCATAATGACTTACATATATTGTGAAATGCTTACCACCATAAGTTTAGTTAACATTGATTATCTCCTATAGATTAAAAAAATTTTTTTTCTCTTATGATGAGAACTCTTAGGATTTACCCTCTTACTAACTTCCAAATACACCATACAGTGGTGCTAATTATAGTCATTACATCATACGTTACATCCTCAGGCACTGTTTGTCTTATAACTAGAGTTTTACACCTTCATCCCATTCTTCCTCCTCCCACCCTAACACAAATCTGATCTCCTTTTCTATGAGTTCTTTTTTTGTATTTTTTTCCTTTACTTTTCTTTTCTCTCCTCTCCTCTCCTCTCCTCTCCTCTCCTCTTCTCTTCTCTTCTTTTCTCTTCCTTTCTTTTCTTTTCTTGGTTCCACATGTATAACTGAAATCACATAGTATCTGTCTTTCTCTGTTGGATGTATCTCACTTAGAATAATGGCCTCAAGGCCCATCAGTGTTGTTGCAATTGGTGGGATTTCCTTCTTCTTTACGATTGAATAATATTCCCCTGTGCATATAAACCACACTTTCTTCACACATTCACCCACTGATGGGCACTCAGGCTGTTTCTGTGTCTTGGCTGTTATAGATAATGCTGCTAGGGACATGAGGGTGCAGATCTCCTGGACACACTGATTTCTTTTCCTTCAGATATATCTCTGGAAGTGGAATTGCTGGGTCATGAGGAAATTCTATTATTAATTTTTAAGGAAACTCCTTACTGGTTGCACCAATCTGCATTTCTATCAACAGTGCTCTAGAGCTCCCTTTTCTCCCCATTCTTGCCAGCACCTGTTGTTTGTTGATTTATTGATGATAGCCATTCTGGCAGGTATAGGTGGTATCTCATTGTGGTTTTGATTTGCATCTCTCTGATGATTAGTAATGATGAGCATCTTTTCATTTGTGTACTGGCCATCTATATGTCCTCTTTGGAGAAGTGTCTATTCAGGTCTTCTGCCCCCTTTTTAATTGGGTTGTTTGTTTTTCTGGTATTGCATTGTCTGAGTTCTTTATTAATCTACAACCAAGGAAGCAAGAATATACAATGAAGTAAAGATAGTCTCTTCAATAAATGGTGTTAGAAATATTGGACAGATACATGCAAAAAAAAATGGAACTAGACCATCATCTTACACCATATATAAGAATAAACTGGAAATGGTTTGAAGACTTAAATGTAAGACCTAAAGCCATGAAATTCTCTAGAAGAAAACATAGGCAGTGAAATCTCTAATATTTCTCTTAGCAATATTTTTTTTCTGAAATATCTCTTTGGGCAAGGGAAATAAGAGTAAAAATAAACAAATGGGACTACATCAAACTGAAAAGTTGTTGCACAGCAAAGGAAACCATCAACAAAACAAAAAGACAATCTACTGAATGGGAGAAGATATTTGCCAATGATACATCTGATAAGGGGTTAATATCCAAAATGTATTGAGAATTTTTACATCTGTATTTCTCAGGGACATTGGCCTATAATTTTCTTTTCTTGGAGTGTCCTTTTCTGGTTTGGTATCTGAGTAATGCTGGCCTCATAAAAAGTGACTTTGAGAGTGCTCTGTCCTCTTTGATTTTTTTGGAAGAGCTTGAAAAGAACTGGCAATAATGCTTCTTTAAATGTTTGGTAAAATTCAGAAGCAAAGGTATCTGGGGTCTAGTCTTTTCTTCATTGGGGCATTTTTGAATACTGATTCAATCTCCTTATTAATAATTGTTCTGTTCAGATTTTTTTCTTCCTATTCAGTCTTAGCAGTTTATATTCTTTCATAAAAGGTGAAGACCTGGGGCAAGGGTTGGGGGTAGACTGCAGGAGGTCAATGGGGTGGGGAGAAGGGGGACACATGTAATACTTTCAACAATAAAGATTTTAAAATAATAAACAAATAAATGTAGGGGAATTAAAAAAAGACTTAAGTAAATAGGAGTTTCAAAGGAAACCATTTTTAAAGTACAGTGAACCAGAAGCTGTGCTAAGTATACTTTTATGAATCATCTAATGTCATCTCTATTAACAATTTTACAAGATGCTTGGTTTTATCTTTCTTTTATAGATAGAAAATTGAATTTCAGAGGAGATAAGTAATTTTCCATGATCACATGGTTTAAAAGGGCCAAATATGTCAGTTGAACTATTTGGGCTTTAGATTAAAAAGTTTGATTCTATATTTATAATTAACACAAGTTACCGGGTGTGAGTTTTCTGTGAATATATATTTTTATGTGCATACAATGGTACCTAGAGATGCGAGTTTAATTCGTTCCGTAACCTTGAGGCGTGGGAAACTATGAGACGCTCGAGTCATGGTAAACTGGTGGGTCGTGTGCAGCCGGCAGATCCGAGTGATTACTCCTATCTCAAATGTTGCTCGTATTTCAAAGCAAAAATAGCTCGCTCAACGGCTCGTATCTCAAAAATCTCATATGTTAGGGCACTCGTATCTCGAGGTACCACTGTATATTAATGAAGGACAGTTTAGAAAGGAGGGCCAGGCATCTCAACCATTTTAGAGAGTGAGAAACTTAACACAGAAAAATAAGTAACTTGGGTAAGGA
>PVJN01014530.1:0-46390 GCA_004026805.1 Lasiurus borealis | reverse complement strand
TCCCCCTCTTCCTTTCCCTCTCCCTCTCCCTCTCCCTCTCTCTCTCTCTCTCTCTCTCTTTCTTTCTTTCTTTCTTCTTTTGCCTGAATCCATCTAGACATTACTTTCGTAGGTGGAAAATTTTGTGTTTTCTACTATGTTGGATAACAACCACCAGAGAAGAAATAAAGGAATAAACACTCTTTTGTTATGGATAAAGGGGCACAATTTGGCAATGTGGCAATTCTAACATGAACAGTACAAGGAAGAAAGATGCAAATCCGATTCCTCTTAGAAAACTGATGAAGTTAAAATAGCCTTCGTGCATCAGGTAGCAAACTGTCTTTTTTTTTTTTTAACCTGAAAAGACAGAGTAATAGTCTATAATAAGGACAGATTGCTTGAATATGTTCTAAGAATAGCTTGCAATTATTAACAAAATAGTAGCTATTTCGTCTCATTTAAAATCCCCCCTGGGTCACTTAGAATATGGCTAATAAGGGGGAAAACTGTCAAAACTCTTATTAGTTTCTGGAGTCTTATTTTCAACTCGGGTTTATATAATTTAAAACACAGAGAAGGTGTTTTGGGGGGAGGACAATTTGTCCCTGTTGAAGTTTTAAGTGCTCCAATCCTTTGACTTAGACATTCTACTACTGGAAATTTTCCCTATGGATATAGTCACAAAGGTGTATGTAGAGGAAGGGTCACTGTAGCTCTGTTTATAACAGCGTAAAATACTGTCACCAGCTAAATAATCTGTCAGCAGCAGGCGGGCAAAATAAAGTACATCTGTGAACGACCTGGTAGCAGGTACAGAGGAGGCGGGACTCCAGGTGCTGGGATAGGAGAGTCTCAGCGATACATCACTAAGTGAGAAAGAAGGTAGCTTAGAAGCAGGAAGTACATGGTATAATTCCTTTTATGTAAAAAAATAAAGATCCCACCAGGCCAGTGTGGTTCAGTGGTCGAGCATCGATTTGCAGCCAGGGCACATGCCGGGATTGCAGGTTGATCCCTGGTGAGGGGTCCTCTAGGAGGTGACCGATCAATGATTCTCTTCATCACTGTTCCTCTCTCTCTCTTTTTTCCTCTCTGTAAAATCAGTAAAAACATTAAAAAAAAAAAAAGAATAAAAGATCCCTATGAATAATACATTGGTATATTTATATTTTCCCCTAAGTAAGATAGATGCAAAACCTAGAGGAATGGATGGGGGTGTGGTGAGTGGTGAAAAGATGTTCCTTTTACTTTTTTGTGCCTGTGGTTTGAATTTTCTTATCATGTGTACTTAATAGTTTGATTTACATTTATTGAAATGCTGTATTTATCTGGATTAGTTGCATTTCCTTCTTCCTACCTTCCTGAAAGACATTCACACATAGATCTTGATACAGATAGTCGCTACCTATTGGCCTCTAAAGAAGCAGACAACAACATGATTAGCCGAAGTCAGGAAAGGCCTTACACCTCTGTTTGGAATTACGCTAATTTCTTGGAGTTTGCGTCACTCATTGTCAGCAGAATGCTGAGCACTGCGTTCTCTTTCTACTCCGTGCCGTTGTGCGTTGTGCGTTGCCTTTCCAATGCTCTCAGCTGTGTCCGGCTACACCCAGTCGCCTGGTGGCGGCTCTGAGACCTGCAAGGAGCTGGGGGAGCGCTGCTCACGGAGAGGCCCGGGCCCCTGTCCCCGCCTGCTCCTGCCCACCGGCCTCTCCTCAGGCCTGGCACCTCTTCCTGGGCTTGGACTCTCACTGGAGTGGCTCCCGCTGCCCCGCCTCTCCTTGCCCTCTGACTTCGGGGAGATTTATTCTGATACCCAGATGCCCCAGGTTTAGAGTCGTCTCTTTTCCTGAGCCCAATGTGCCGCCTGGAGAGCTTTCCAAACTGCCGCCTCGTCTGCAGCGGTCCCTCTCGGAGGAAAAGGCCGGGTGGGAGAGACATCTTTCGCACTGGCCCTCCTCGTCAGATCGTCCAACCCCCTGGACGTGGGCCAGGAAGGACACGGTATACCTCCTTCTATGCAAAGAATAAAAGATCCTGCCAGGCCAGAGACTGAAGTAAACAAACATGTTGGTTAATGTTTCCACCCAGCCTCGACCCCTTTCTGCTCGGGATTGGGAAACGCTCCCGGGTGTGGTAAGAGGCCTCCAGCTTTTTTTTTTGGGGGGGGGGGAGGCAGAGGATTTGACATCAGAGTGTTTTGCATCTTCAACATCTCATTTGTCCTGGGAAGTTTGGGCACATGTGTGGAGGCGGCGAGGCCTTCTGTTTGGTGCGTCCGGCGGCGTGGAGTTCAGCTGGACACGTGTTAGCAGCCGAAACACGTCTGTGTTCATGACAACGTTTTGTGGAGTCAGATTGTCTGAACAGCAGCCCCTGCTGGCTCCTCCCCAGCACAGGCCCTTGAATACTGATCCTTAACTAGCCTCGTCCATACAATCAGCAGTGGTAAGGGTGCCTACCTCAGAGGGTTCTGACGACTCAGTTTAAAACTGAGGAGCAGTCCTTAGCCTAAATGCCTGGCACATAGCCAGTCGCCAGGACACTTAGTTGCCGTTATTATTATTGTCACTAGTGGCCCTGCGCACGAATCCGTGAGCCAGTATCTCGCCAGTAGCTTGCTGCCACCCTCCTGTAGCTCTCTGCCCACTGCCTTGCCTCCTGTAGCCCCCCTGGTACCTTACCCCATAGCTTGCTGCCCAGCCCCCTCCTGTAGCTCTCCACTGCCCCACCCTCCTGCAGATTTGTGATCCGGTCTTTCCATGGTTGGATAATTAGCATATTCCTCTTCTTATTACATAGGATTATTATTTTTACCACCACCATCATTGCCAGTTTTAGGTTCAGCCACCACAGAACGGACTTTTGGTTCCAGGAGTAAATGGCAGGTGTCTAGGCAAAATCCTAAGCCAAAAGCAAGTCCAAAGAGGTACCTCCATTCATTGAGTCTTTCGATTCCAGCGGATGTGCGTGATTTCATTTGTGTTGCTCTTCATTTCCACTGGGCAGCAGCGGCTTCAGACATTTGTATCTCCTTCTTTCATGCTGAGTTCCCATTCTGTTTGACACTTCCCAGTCATCCGATGTGACCTCTTTCTCTCCCTGTGCCTCCGTTTTCTCCTCTGTAAGATGGGGGTGATGGTAGTACCTAACTCCATGGATTGTTGTACAGATAAATGTGTCCATCAGAATGTGACCGGCACACACAATAAGCACTGCATAAATATCTGCCGCCATTACTTTGTAGGTGAGAAAGTGCATCTGTGACCCTCTAGAACAGTGGTTCTCAACGTTCCTAATGCTGTGACCCTTTAATACAATTCCTCATGTTGTGGTGACCCCCAACCATAAAATTATATTCGTTGCTACTCCATAACTGTAATTTTGCTACTGTTATGAACTGTAATGTAAATATCTGATATGCAGGATGTATTTTCATTGTTACAAATTGAACATAAGTAAAGCATAGTGATTAATCACAAAAACAATATGTAATTATATATTGTGAAATATTTATTTCTAATTACAAATACAGTGGTACCTCGAGATACGAGTGCCCTAACATACGAGATTTTTGAGATACGAGCCGTCGAGCAAGCCATTTTTGCTTTGAAATACAAGCAACATTTGAGATAGGAGTAATCGCATGGATCGGCCGGCTGCACACGACCCACCACACCAGTTTACTGAGACTAGAGCTTCTCATAGTTTCCCACGCCTCAAGGTTACGGAATGAATTAAACTCGTATCTTGAGGTACCACTGTAAATGAAATTTTGTCTTGAATCATGGTGTAGCATGGGTAACAGTCATAATATGACAACAGTAAACTACATTGCTACACTTTGCTACACCGAGGAGCGGTGTGTTGGTTCCTAAGACGATGGGAAATAGGTGTTTTCCAATAGTCTTAGGCGACCCCTGTGAAAGGGTCGTTCGACCCCCAAAGAGGTCTCAACCCACAGGTTGAGAACCGCTGCTTTAGAATGTAAAGTCGTTGTTCTTCTTCGCTTCGTGGAATCTTAGAGTGAAGCTGGTCCAACCGCATTGATCACACGAGGAAGTGAGGGCCCAGGAACAATAAGGGGCTTGTCTGTGTCACCCAGGTCTCCGACCCCTCGTTCAGTGCTCATGTGGCTTCACGGTGGGAATAAGGCAATGCATTATGGGTGATGATAGGATGATTCTGCAGGGGAACTCAGCTATGTTCTTTCTAACACTTAGGATTTCCACAGAGTTCTCGGCTGTGTTATCTGGACAGGAAGTGCTCTACCTTATCACCATCCTGGGTTATCAATATGATATCAAGGAACAGATTTTACTTCCTCATGAGAGCTGTATCTTGCCATGCTCCTTCGTGGTCTTCAGAGAAAAACACTTGGTCTTCGGCAAAGAATTTGATGTTATGAGCATTAAAGTGAAAATATAGCTATATATTTAAGCAATTATTTAAATAATAACACTGTGGGTAGACCTTTAAAATAGATTTCAGGTGTAGTCCACTTTATCTACAAAAGACTTTAAAACTCTCCTGTGGTGTAGGCATCAGAATTGTTGCTAATAGGCCAGCTATACTAACTGTTAAGTGTAATTGGTAACAATTTTGCGTCTAAACTCTCTATGATGTTTCTTAAGGGTTCGGGTGTTAAGTATTCTTTCAAAAACCACTAATGACAAGTTCCCTCTTTGACTAATAGGTGGTAAGTTCAAGGCCACGTTGAATAAAAGAGAAGTTACCTCAACGGAAATGCTGGTCAAAACTAAGCAATGAGGGAGGAGTAGAATCCTCTACCTCACATGGGATGGTGCAGGTTGAATGGGTGCATGGCCAGGAAGAACAGTGTGATGACAGGAAATCGACTTGTTTTTTTGACCAAGCCTTTTAAGCGGACCCCGGGTTCTGTGCCTTAGTTTTTGTGGGATCAGGAAATCACTTACCACCTTAGCTTTCAATCCCCTCGTCGACAGACCCACGTGCCATTTTATTCAGTGACAGTGGACGGACACGTAGCTAACAATGTGGGCAGCCTGACTATAATTAGAATTGTGACTGGTGACCTTGAAGTCGGAGCCAGGAGAAAGTTTTAATATCTAATGGCATGGAGATCAGATAACTGATCTCTCATAAGGTTGTGTCTGCTAAGCAAATGCAATATTCAGGTTAGCCGGACAGGCCCTTGGGCAGAGCTGAGTGGGCACCTCTGTGATCGTTTTATGCTCGATCACTCAGCTTTCAGGTGTTCAGACAAACCACCCTCCTTTTCTGTGCTCAGCTATATCACTAGGATGGGTTCTGCAGCAGCATTAAACAGGTAATCAGCCAAAACCGGTTTGGCTCAAAGGATAGAGCGTCAGCCTGTGGACTGAAAGGTCCCAGGTTCGATTCTGGTCAAGGGCATGTATCTTAGTTGCGGGCACATCCCCAGTAGGGGGCAGCTGATCGATGTCTCTCTCTCTCATCGATGTTTCTAACTCTCTATCCCTCTTCCTTCCTCTCTGTAAAAAATCAATTAAAACAAACAAACAAAAAAATCAAACAGGTAATCGTAGATCACCCATGGCTGATTGGACATTCTGATTTCTTAATAGAAGACACTCATCGGGACCCCATTTGCAAGTTGACTTTCCATAATGTCATTCTCAGAATGTCACCTTCCTTCGTAGCGTAACCTATATAAAACCTGTCACGCTGGCGATCCGATTTCAGCATAACCCCGAGTTCAAAGAATCACATTCAAAGAATCGTAGTCTAGAAGACAAAAGTCCAGAGTCCTTTCAGGACTCTTTTTGGAGAACAGCAAACGGGACTGATTTGAGAAGCCACGATAAAACATTTGAAGTTCTCTCTCCTTGATTTTCTAGGCTTAGTATCTCAACCCCTTTATTTTTAAACTCTTGAATTTTAAAAAGTGCCCATCAAGCCCTTTTGGTCCTTTTTTTGTTGTTGTTAATCCTCACCTGAAGATATTTTTCCATTTATTTTTTTATGTTTTAGAGAGAGAGTGGAAAGGAGGGGGAGAGACAGAGAGAGAGAAACATCCATGTGAGAGAGATACATCGATCGATTGCCTCTTGCACGCACCCTGACTAGAACTGGGAACATGCCTGCAATTGAGGTACGTCTTCTTGACCAGAATCAAGCCCAGGACCCTTCAGTTTGCAGGCCAACCCTCTAGACACTGAGCCAAATCAGCAAGGGCAGGTTCTTTTTCTTTCACCCCTTCTCTCCTTTTCTATCTTTGATCTCCCCGTGACCCCCCGACTTACCATATCCCCCATTGCCTTTCCAAGTGCAGGCTATTTAAGACAGTCTGGATCAGGCATTTTTTCAGCAGCTCCCCCTTTATCTGGTTCTGCGCTGTGAAATCCAGGGACCGGCTGGCCCATGTGAGGGAGAAGGATACTTAGGTCCCTTTGGCTTGCAAGGGGAGGTGTCAAAGCAAAACTCTCTTTATCTAGAACATAACATGTAACGTGTTTCCTTTCCCCTCTCCTCTAAATGATGGTGCAGAGCTTTGAGCCGGCTGCTGTGCCTGGGGCTCTGGCATCAGCTTAAGTCTGGGTGGCCTCCGCAGAGGGAAGGAAACTCTGGCTCTCTGCCTCGCTCTGGCCAGGCCGCTCCGCCTCTTCCCCTTCCCCCAGGCTCCTCAGAGGCTCTGTGGGGACCCTCCCCAGCCTCTCCTGGCATTTCCCAACGCCTGGGTCCAGCACAGAGGGCAGGAGGGAACAGGGCTTTTGCCTGAAGCACACCAAAGTGGACATAGACTTCTTAACTACTATTGTGGTTTGTTTGTTGTTGTTTGTTTTTTTAAATATACATTTTATTTATTTATTTTTTTTTACAGAGAGGAAAGGAAAGGGATAGAGTTAGAAACATCAATGAGAGAGAGACATTTCAGCTGCCTCCTGCACGCCCACCACTGGGGATGTGCCCGCAACCAAGGTACATGCCCTTGACCGGAATCGAACCTGGGACCCCTCAGTCCACAGGCCAGGCTGACGCTCTATCCACTGAGCCAAACCGGTTTTGGCTGTTTTGGTTTGTTTTTAAAGAATAGTCAATGACACCACAACATTTTGAATACATTTAAAATCAGCATATGCCCAACATAGAATAACAATTTTGTAAAGGAGAAATGCGTTGGCAGCTACATTCACAGGGGAACCAGGGGGAAATGCACCAGAATGTTCCAGGTGATGGATGGCTACGTTCCATCGCGCTTACGAACCACCTCTGAGCAGAGTGGGCTCCATTCTCTGCGGGCACTCCCGGCGGTGCCGAGTGAGAGCTGGCAGTTTCACAGTGTCGCAATACTTCCAGAAAACACTTGCCAGGAAAATACATAATTCACAGAACGGCCGCGAAAGTGGCTTGCCGGGCCTCGCAGAGAGCCGAGGGGTCTGGAAGTCTTCCTAATGGATTGAGATCACTTCATTTCAGAGGTCCCGGGAGGCCCACCTCCCATGAGCGGGCTGCTACTGTCAGCTCATTACACTCTCCCCGGAGTTTCCACTTCCCCCACATCTCCTCCCCGGGATGAGTTTCCCAGGACCCTTTCTCAGAATCGGCCTTTTCAACAGTTTTCTCGCATGCGTAACCATAGTGGTCTGTTCCATATGGGCTAATGTCTTCAACAGAAAGAAGACACTTTTGGTTTTCTAGGCTGACGGCTCCTGGGTTTTCAATGATACACTTTACAGCCATGAGTGCAGGCTCATCATACACTTGAGTGAGGACGACGGACAAATAGAAACATGATCGGGAGAGCAAGGATCTTGTTCAGAGGGACGGATGCAGGCATCTATCCCGTGTCTCCCATCATGCAACACTGTGGGCTTTGGAGATGCATCAGCCAGGATCCTCATCCTCGAGGAGCCTGTAGTTTGGAAGAGGATGTGCAGAAAGTTAAGTGTATAAAGGGTTAAAGGACTCCAGGTGCGGATGTAGAAAGATCCGAAGCCCAGGAGTGGATGAGAGAAGGAGGGAGGGATGAGTTCTGTTTGGAGGAAGCAGAAGAGGCTTCTGTACTTTTGCCAGGTCTCTCTGAGTTGCAAGTGACAGAAACACCACTCAAACTAATGTAAGCGAAGGGGAGATTTGTTATTGTGTCTCACGTAGGAAGTCCAGAGAGGGTTCTGGCTTTAGGCGTAACCAGATCTGGGGCTCAGACAATGTCATTAGGATCTGTCTCTCTGTCTCTCAGCTCTGCTTTTCTCTGCAAGCTGACCTTTCTCCAAGGCGGATGCCTCTCTTCCGTGTGGCTTGGAAAAATTGCCTCAGATGTTCATTCTCCCAGCTTTTCCTTAGTGGAAAAGGAGCGTTTCCATCCCTCCCAATCTTTGTGTATCTTTCCTCAGAAACGTCTCTTGTGGGTCCTGCGTGGGTCCTTTAGCCACACTGAGACCGATCTCTATGGCAGTGAGATAAGGTGATAGGCCTAACCTGTGTCACACGCAAGTCCTGGTGGCAGAGATGAGCCGGGCTATATGGCGACAACTATGGCTGGCATTCCCACCAGGCCACCGACAGGGAGGGTAGGTGGAGTCTCTGAGAGAAGGAAGCCTGGGCAGATGACCAGTCTAGCTTAGCTTCATTGATATTGAAGCTATGTTGTCAACGAAGAAGAATCTTTTTGTCAGAGGAAGCAGTGAGGGGAATCCATTTTCATTAGAGGAAGCAGTCAGAACAAAAACAGGGAAGCACGAGCCAGCTCTGTAGATCAGGAAACCACAGTGGTTGGTTGAGGTTGGAGCATAGGGTTTGGGGGTGTCATGGCTTGAGATGAAGGTGTGAGATAGAGAGGGGCCTCCTAGGGGAGGCTAAGGAACTTGCTCTTTTTGCTGCATGCACTGGGGAGACATTCGGGGGTTTTAGGCAAAGCTTGGTCACAGTCAGATTTCCATTTTAGAATGTCACTCTGCCGAAACCAGTTTGGCTCAGTGGATAGAGCGTCAGCCTGCGGACTGGAAGGTCCCAGGTTTGATTATGGTCAAGGGCATGTACCTTGGTTGCAGGCACATCCCAGTAGGGGGCGTGCAGGAGGTAGCTGATCAATGTTTCTCTCTCACTGATGTTTCTAGCTCTCTCTCCCTCTCCCTTCCTCTCTAAAAAATCAATAAAATATATTTTTAGAATGTCACTCTGACAGCAACACAGAGCCAATACCCAGGAGCAGGAAGACTAGTGAGAAACCCTGCAATGATCCAGATGGATCCAGATGGATCTAGTGTTATCTAGAGACACTAATGTACACTAGTCTGCATGTGCAGGTGGGGAGATAAAGGTGAGAGTATTGAGGGAGTCATAAAGGCTATGGTGGGGGAGCAGAAGATGTGGGAAAAGACAAGCAGAATCAAAGGACTTGATCTTCCATGAAAGGGAAGTTGCTAGGACAACTAAGATTCCTGACTTGAATAGTTGTCACTGAGATGAGGAATACAAAAGGAGCAGGTGTGAGAGGAGGGGAGGAGGGATGGCTGAGATGCTGACCACAGGATTGAGTTTGAAGGACTAGATATGAACAGTTGGGAGTTGGGTGTGGGGGTCTGGAGCTCCAAGGAAAACTGAGGTTGAGAAGTAGATCTGATCCTAACTGGTTTGGCTCAGTGGATAAAGCGTCGGCCTGTAGACTGAAAGGTCCCAGGTTCGATTCCGGTCACAGGCATGTACGTTGGTTCCAGGCACATCTCCAGTAGGGGGCATGCAGGAAGCAGCTGATAGATGTTTCTCTCTCATCGATGTTTCTAACTCTCTGTCCCTCTCTCTTCCTCTCTGTAAAAATTCAATAAAGTATATATTGTTTTAAAAATGTAGATCTGCAAGTTATCACTTATGTAGGTCATATAGATGATGAGAATGAAGGAAATCATGTAGGCTGAATGTCCAAGCATCGGTGGTTTGGCCTTGGTTAAGGGAAGGGGCAGACTGGGAAGCAGCAAACTAGTTAGGTGAGAAGCACAGCTCAGACCTCAGGAGTCTAAGCAAGCAAGCGTCAGGAGCCCTAGGGTACCCTTGCTCTTGAACTTGCCATACTTCAGCTCATCTCTCATTCATGAGTGCACATCTTACATCTTATATAATCAGGAGTGACGGCAAGACCTAACTCCATCACCGTGGGATGGGACTCAACTAATGGAATAATTCTGTAACAGCCAGAGATGGGGCCAAGTTCAGGAGCCGAGGCCCGGGTTCTCCTCTGACGGAGCACAAATGTGAACATGCTGATGCTGATGGCTGGCTGCATACATTAACAACTGGCTCTTTTCAAGCTTTAACTCAATAAGGAGTTTTTTTTCAGGGAAAAGATGAATACAGCACAGATGGGGAAGTACTGTTTTCCGACTATTGCCGGTTCCTACACCAGCACTCTCTGGTCTGTGTGGCTCAAAGCCAAGACACGCCCTCGCCTCATCCCTTACATCTGTGTAGTCCTGAGTCTCATCAATTATGGTGGTTATATTGGTCCTCTTCTTTCCGTTCTGATCAAAACAGCCTCAGCTAGGGTGAGCTTGTGAGTCTCTCCATTCCCACCACACCCTGGGTGAATGTAGCATCCTACTAAGACATGATATTTAATGATATTTTCATCCACAGGGCAGAAAACTCTGACCATAGGCTCAATCTGGCCTCCCATCTGTGTTTGCAAATAAAGATTCATTTATTAGAACACAGCCTACACATTCATTTATATGATATTGTCTAAGGCTGTTTCACGTGGCAATGGCAGCATTGAGTTGTTGCAATAGACACTGTATTTCCTGCAAAACCTCACATATTGACTGTTTGGCCCTTTAAAGAAAAAGTATCCCAATCCCTATTAATCTATCCTACACACCAGTGCCAGATTCATGTCCGAAAAATGTCATTTCACTATATCACTCTCTCACTTAGAACCTGACAATGCATTACATTATTTACACACTAAAATCCCAACTTGCTGTCCTGGCATCCAAAGCCCCCAGTGATCTACTCCTGGCCAAACTTTTTTTGTTTTAATATGTTTTTATTGATTTTTTTACAAAGAGGAAGGGAGAGGAATAGAGAGTTAGAAACATCAATGAGAGAGAAACATCAATCAGCTGCCTCCTGCACACTTCCTACTGGAGATGTGCCCGCAACCAAGGTACACGCCCTTGACCAGAATCGAACCTGGGACCATTCAGTTCGCCGGCCAACGCTCTATCTACAGAACCAAACCGGTTTTGGCCTGGCCAAACTTTTGAATCATTGCGTTCTACTCCCTAAGGCAAGCCTGGCATCCCAGTTATATTTCCCTGCTCACTGTCCCTGGAATCTGAAGTACATTTCTGCCCTTGCTTGCACTGTTCTCTTTGCCTGGAATACACTACCCATTAATCTGTATCTAACTAATTCCATTCTTAAAAAACTAACTTAAATCTGCAGCTTTCATGATTACATCTGTTCCCAGTGGCCATCAGCGAATCAACTGCTCAAGCATGGAAAGATTCGCTACCCAAAACATCTGGTAATATTTGTTCTATTCAAGACATGATTCGCCAATATGATGGAATGGAGGGCAACTATGGAGTGAGCACTTCCTTGTTGAACAAAGACACAAAGGTGGGATAGCTTAGGAAAGATTTTCAAATGACCAAGTAATTAGAACATTGTCTTAGGCCATCCTGTAGACTGGGTAGCTTATCAACAACAGACATGTATTCTTCACAGCTCTGGAGGCTGGAGAGTCCAAGGTCAAGGTGCCAGCAGACTCAGTCTTTGGTTGGGGCTGGCTTCCTGGTTCACAGGCGGTGTGTCTTTTTTGCTGTGTCTTCACAGGGAGCAAGGGCCAAAGAACTCACTGAGGTCTCTTCTATAAGAGCACTGATTCCGTTCATGAGAGCTCCATGCTCATGGCCTAATCACTCCAAAGGCCCCACCTCCTAATATTATCACGGTGGGGTTTAGGTTTCAACGTATGAATTTTGGGGAGGATACAAATATTCAGTCTATAACAAACACACACCCTCAGTGAGTAGTTATGGAAGAATTGAGTCACCAGCATCTTGTATTCTTTACATACTGTATCTTGGCTCTGTATTTAAATGTAGGACCATTCATATCCTGATACTTAATGAGAATGAATGATAAAAGTCCAATAAACCTGCTCTGGAGAAATCCCAGACTGCAGAGACAGTGGCTGGTTCTGGAGGTCCTTGCTTCTTCATGTGGTCACTCTGAATGGCTGGGCTGGTGGACTTTCCTCACCGGGCCTTACTTTTCTTGCCTACTGTCATATATTGTGTGTTCTTGGACATACCTGGGGGTTAAACAGCATCCATGATGCACCATTGATTAGACTTTTTTTTTGGTGGTAAATAATAAGCTTCTAAAATATTCTCGGGCCTCACTGGGGCAAGGAGGTTATGTCCCTGATTTGGATATTAAGCCCCAGGAATATTGTAAGATATTTCTTAAGATCTGGGCATTGCACCGAGAACTTGGTTCTAACAAGTTATTACTATGTGGGTTTGAATAGCGGTGGTGTGAGCACATCCCCAGAAACATAGCAACTGCATAAAATAAAAGCTTCTGTCAACACAGAGGACAGCAGCCAGCCTTCTCCGTTAGTGTCTTCTCCAGGATTTGGTTGTTGTGTTGTAAAAGGCCATTACGTCTGGTCTAACAAGCATATGTGAGCAAGGCAACATAATTCAGGGAGTAGATGTCTCAGCACGTTGGAAGGAAAACGTGAGACAAGTAAGCGAATATAAGGGAAAGCCTTTCTGTCCTTAAAGTAATCACATCCACATGCTGTTTACTTTTTAAGCATTTAAAAAATTTTTTCAATTACATTTGATAAACAATATGGTAGTAGTTTCAGGTGTACAACTTAGTGATTAGACCTTTCTGTAGCTTATGAAGTGATCGCTGTACCCATCTGATACCATACATAGTTGTTACAGTATTATTGACCATATTCCCTGTCCTGTACTTTGACTGTTTTCGTAACTGACAATTTGCATATCTTAATCCCTCTCCCTAGTCACCCACTCTTCTCAACCTCCCTCTCTTCTGGCAACTGTCAAAGTTGTTCTCTGTATCTACATGTCTGTTTCTGTTCTGTTTGTCCATTTATTTTGTTTCTCAGATTCCACATATAAGTTAAATCATATGGTATTTGTCTGACTTATTTTACCTAGCACAATATCCTTTAGGTCCATCCACGTTGTCACACATGTCAGGGTTTCATTCTTTTTTTATGGCTGAGTAATATTCCAGCATATCTTCTTGTCTTTGTAGACTAATGGGTACTTAGGCTGCTTCCATATCTTAGCTATTACAAATAATGCTGCAGTGAACATAGGGGTGCATATGCATTTTTGAATTAGTATTTTAAGTTTCTTGGATAAATTCCCGGTCATATGATGATTATTGGTTACATTTTCAGAGTATGGAGAAGAAAAGTCTGAAGTGTACACTCCAACAGAAAGGGTATGCTATGAATATAAGGGAAACAGACCCCTAAAAAAAACAGTTTCTGCCGAGACCGGTTTGGCTCAGTGGATAGAGCGTCGGCCTGTGGACTGAAAGGTCCCAGGTTCGATTCCGGTTGGGGGCATGTACCTTGCTTGGGGGCATATCTCCACTGTGGGATGTGCAGGAGGCTGCTGACCGATGTCTCTCTCTCATCAATGTTTCCGACTTTCTATCTCTCTCCCTTCCTCTCTGTAAAAAAATCAATAAAATATATTAAAAAAAAAAAACAGTTTCTAGGCATTACTTAAAAGTAGTATGTGCCAATGAGAATAATAGCAAATCACATTTATTGAGTGTTTACCATGTGCCAGGCTTTATCTCACTTAATACATGCCTCAGTCAGAGGCTCTGGGCACTGTTATTGTCTCCTGTTTATGTAAGGGAAGACTTAGACCTAAGAGGTCAAAGGACTTACCAGAGGTAAGCAAATTGTTCGCAAGTGGTAGAGCTAGGAGTTGGATTCAGGCAGACCAAGCCCGGAGTTCATGTTTGTCAGAACCTCGGCGAGCCCCACCCACCCAAAATGCCCCCCGCCCCCCACAAGACTAGTTTAAGAAAGATCACACATCTAGCTTCAATCATCGGGTATGATCTGCCCTCCAACATATGAGATTATCTTGTGTAATAAGTGTATATGATTCCCATAAAAGAACTGTATCCTAGAACTCCCACTGTTTTTTATTTCTATCCTATTTGCAGTGTATAACAACAGCCTCTGTGTTTTTAATTGAGACATTTTAATTCTTTGTCTCCAAATTGACACTGCACCGAACACGAGTGTGAGTGTGTGTGTGTGTGTGTGTGTGTGTGTGTGTGTGTGGAAACTGCCTTTCCTCCCGGATTAAATTGTTGCCGCGTGGCTGAGGGAGGAGAATTGCTCCCACTCGCGGAGCCCACAGCAGACATGTTCGGGGAGAGCTGCTGTTGGCAGCAACACCCAGACACGGAGGGGCAGGTGACGGTGCGTGCATGCCCGCATCTCTGTAAGTGTCTGTACAGATGTGTGCTGCTGCTGCAGCCGCTGCCGATGCTGCCTGCCTGCCTTCAAATTTCCTGCAGCCAACACCCACCCTCTCTCACAGCCCCTCTCTCTCTCTCTCTTTATTTTCAAGGAGAAAAGAAAGCGGCAGACCGAAATAGAAGGCAAGCGGCAAGAGCTGGACGAGCAGATACTGTTGCTGCAGCATTGCAAGGTAAGCGCCGGTCCCCCAGCCTCTCCCACGGTTAGACACGCAGCTCGCCCTGCGGAGGGCTGGGCAGAGCCGGCCCGGCGTGAGGGCGCTGCCGCCGGCAACGGGACTAGCCCTTTGCCATTCAGCCAGGACACCATCGAGGGGCTTTTCTGGGGAATTTCTCCCACCCGGGGCATTGTTACGGCATCCCCGTCTCTGCCAGCCTGATGAGATGACAGGGTGCGTGTGGACGGGTCCGGGGGAGTGTGTGCATGCCAGAGGCAGCGGTTGGTTATATATAGAAACGGGAAGAGCATTTCCACATGGTGGCCGAGGGAGTGTGCCGGGCTGCGTCCCCGGTGCACAGGTGCTGCGTGCGTTTGTTCCAAGGCTCTCGCAGATAGCTTTAACATAATGCTCTCTCTTTTTTTAATTGAAAAACATCAGCAACTTTCCTTCTTGCTGCGGAGAAAAGGGAGATAAAAGCAGTGCGCCGAGCAGCCCTGTGAATTTCCGATTATTCATTCCCCACCCCTCACCCCCCTCTCTACTTCAGCAATTTTGAAAGTGTTCTGTTAGAACAGGCGGCTGGTCCAGCGACAGCCTGGAAGTGATGTGACTTGGTTGGGTCTCCATGGCACGGAGGTAGAGAGGGGGGCGGGGCGGGAAGGGAGCACACGCTGTTTACTTAATTTTTTTTTTTTTCTTGAAAACATGGTGCACTTAAGCATGGTAATTGATTACCGCCCAGGAGGAAGCTCTGTCACTGTCACAGGGCTCTCTGCAGGCTCAGGGCAGCTGAGCACCTTCCCTCCCCGGGAGCGAGCCAGGACCTGCCTGCCGATGGCCCACCCTGCTCCGGGCTTCCCTGGGGAAGACCTTCTGCTGCCTCCCTGCACGTGCAGAGCCTCCGCCGTGCTCCTCTCTGAGGGCTGCTGGGGAGGGTGGGGCCGTCTTGCCGGGGATTGCTGGCTCCGGACTATTTGGGGAATGCTGAAACCGGGAGGACCTTCATGGTGGCGTGGCTCATTCTCCTCTGGAAGACAGGGTGGTGCTCAAAGAGTCCCCAGCATGTAAAACCCTCGGCAAGCTGGCTGCGGATCTCAGATAG
Source organism: Lasiurus borealis (assembly GCA_004026805.1). Taxonomy (NCBI): domain Eukaryota; kingdom Metazoa; phylum Chordata; class Mammalia; order Chiroptera; family Vespertilionidae; genus Lasiurus; species Lasiurus borealis. Next base: position 30,628 of record PVJN01014530.1, on the reverse strand, counting down.
CAGCCTGACCTAAATCTGCCTCGCGGTTGCCATTAGCTGCAACCAGAGGAATGAGTTTAAAAGGGGGGGAAAGCAGCAGGATCTGAGGATCGTGCCCCGGGGTTTCTGCTCGCCCTGTAAATCCATGGATGGATGGACCTTTCTTTGTGGGAGCTTGCAGCATGTCCCATATGCCATTGCTCTTTCCTGAGAAGATTCCTGGGGGAGGGAGGGGAGAGGGCTAAAGTTAGCCTCCCTCCCTGCCCGCGAGGAGGGCTGAGGAACACTTAATAGAAGCAGGTGGATTGTTCAAGGTCACTCTGGACAGAGCTGGGTCTCGGGCTCAGAGTAGAGTCAACTCCTTGTATGCACGCATATAAGCCTAACCAATGGACATAGACAACAGGGGGGTGAGGATGGGGGAGCGGGGGAGGGTGGTGGTAAAGGGAGTATTGGGGGAATAAGGACACATATATAACACCGTAATCAATAAAGACATTTTAAAAAAGCAAAATATACTAAAATCTCGGGAATTCTTGGTTAAAGATGAACTTGCTAATGAAAGGACAGAAAGATGGTTGTTTGTTGTTTTTTTTTACTAGACAGCCAGCCTCTCTCCTTTTTAAGGTCAATGTAATTTTTTTTTTTGCCTTTGCATTCCTTGAATCAGAAGTCAGACAATCAGCGTATGTGAGACGATCCCGTTTCTTTTATCCAACTTCTCATCATCATCATCGTTGTGGGTGCCAGATAAGATCCAAGGACTCATTTATTACTAATGTCCAGCACAGTGTGACAACATTCTGTTCATATTCCACGCATCCATTTTCCATCCATCCCTTCATTCTTCCCTCCCTCCATCCATCCATGTGCCTGTCTGTCCACGTTTCCATCCATCCATCCATCCATCCATCCACCCATCCGATCAACAGAAACAGCAGTTAAAATGACTTACTATTATATGGGCAAACAGTGAGATTCCTTCAAGTCCTTGGAAACAAGGGAATCCGATAGTTCTTAATAGTCATCCTGGTAAAAACGCCCATTTTCCCTGGCTCGCTAAGGAAACAACCCGTTCTTTCACCAAGTAACCTTGTCATAATATGGAGGAGAGAGGACTGGAAACGATGGTGATTTAATAAGTGGAGACCAGTGTGTTTTTCTCACTCTGTGCAGACAGAGTGAGGTGGATCACTAGCCTTGAAAAACGAGAAAGGAACACTCAGAGGTCTGAAAGGAGGGTTATCTGGCACCTGGAGAGAGACCCCAGCCCTTCGAGGTACCAGTTTCATGGCACTGGCGAGGTAGAGCCCGCTGTGAGGCAAGGTGAGTCCCTTAGCCTCCCCATGACTCAGGTGAAACTTCCCTCACCCCTCCTACCTCTCTTTGTTCTGACTCCCCCCTCCCCCAGACAACCGAGTTATTTTTATCTCAGGAAGGTGGTGCCTGACGGAGAGATATGATCGCTTCAGGCACCAGAAAGAGAAATGTTCTCCTTCAGATCACTTCACTGTTGACTCAACTTGAGTAGCGTGAGTCACCCTCCCGGTGAGGATTCCGTTCTGAGCCTGGCAGCCTCCCTCCGAGGTGCGAGCACACGCATGGAGGTGGGAGTTGCTCTGTGAACCTCCTGGCAGAGACTCGGCCAGCTTCCTCCTGGCAGCAAGGAGCCTTGTCATCCTCCTGTCCCCTCTCCAGAATAGTATTGTTTTTTTTATTATGGAGTGTCTGTTAGGTGGTTGTTACTTTAAATATGTCACCTCATTAATGACCACCAAGTCGATATTAACTCTCCTTGTCTTACAAGCAAGGAAACAAATTTGTGAGACCAAGTGATTTGCTCCAAAACTTAAAGACTGTGAGTGCCGGGCTGTCTGCCTCTATAATCTTGCTTTCTCCTAGACACTGATTTTTTTTTTCCCAAATGAAATGTGTCATTTTGAATAATTTGTCTAGATGCCGACTAGTATCATCACATGTATTTACCATCTTTACCATCCCATGTCTCTCTAAGTAAATGATCATGGACTCCATGAAATTTAGACCATGTGCAGACAGACATACCACGATAATGATTGGAAGTTCCTTGAAGTAGATAATATTAGGAAAGATGTTAGTGATTCATTTCACCAGTTTACAAAACCCCAGATGTTCCCTAAGCAATCAGTGCAAAGTTAAATTAAATAAAACAATAGAATCTGATTTCATATTTATTGTTATAATTCTCATGATCAAATAATCTGTGGGTAGTTATTCTCATGCAGTGAGATGAATTAGACACATTCATGGGTCTCTTGTCAAAGTAAATAAATAGAATGCAAGACAATAGTTTTGATACCGGTATGTTTGATTAATATGTTTGCTAATGATAGTATTTAGGGCTATACAGTGAGTAACTCCACAAAATAGAATATCATTACTTTATACTGTACATGGACATTGAGCAAATGTGAGAATGCAGTGAAGAACCAAAGCATAAAATGCTGAAATGTATCTGACTAAGGTACCTCCAGGTTCTTTAAAGTCCTGGAAAAATTAAACTAAGATTTCTCTTTACAAGATCCTTAGCTATATTTAGGATCTACTATGTGTGAAGTAAGAATTTCCAAAAAAATATATTTATATATATGCTCACATATGGGGCCAGTAAGCAGTTTTAACAGCTGTATTATTTTTGCTGATTATAAAAGGAAGGAATGTATAATCATTGCTAAAGTGAGATTTAAAAGTACAGGAAAATATAAAGAAAGAACATAACTATATACTCACCACCAGATATATAAACCCATTACAAACCCACGCAGGTATATCCTTCTATGCTTTTTTCCCCCCACATATTTTATTAAATGAAGATATATACTTCTTGTCCACATGCCTCATCAGCCTGTGAATAAAATAATATTAACATTTGTATCTAAAATACATTAACCTTGACCTTTTTTATGAATTTTTGTACATGGGTTCAACTTGTTATATGAAACTTTATGATTTTAGGAAATCCCATTAACATTCCTTTGACATTATGATTTCTGATTTTGCTGTTAGTCTTGGAATGAATATCTCCATTTCAGACACTTACCTCTGATGTTTCTCCTACTTCAATCTTTTTGATCCAGCTAGAATTAAGAGTTTATTTTTCTGTTTTGGTATGAGGTAGGAATAACTTTACTTTTTACTGCTGGCAAGCCAGTTGTCTCAACATGATTGATCCATTAATTCATTCTTCCCCTCACTGATTCAAAAGTCTTGATCACACACATATTTCTCACGTATCTTCGGGTCCACTATCTGTGGCTTCTTTCCAGCCCATCCATCTGCCATTCCTGTGCCAATACCATCCTCCTTTAATCCCTCCAGGTTCTTAATATATTAGAATATATCTCAGAAGGCAGGAGCTATTCTTCTTCTTTTGAAAAATTGTCTTGCCTTCTTTCCTCCATGGAAACGATTATTTATTTTTATTGTTTTTATTATGTGGCTTGTGATAATGTGAGTTTAAAAAAAATAAATCAACCGTTGTATTCTATCAGAACAGACCGAATGTAATAACCCTTTTGCCTCTTGGTTGGATTGCCAGAGATTTGTCTCTTTTATTGGTCGGTTCAAGGTCCCGGCACAGTGTGGATTGCCACAAGAACTCCTCTGGGACTGTAACACTTATAAAGGTCTGTGTGAGACAGAGTCAGCATTGTCACCATCAAATTGCTAATGCCACCTCCAAGACATAAGCTGCTTTTGAATTATTTATCCACGAGCAGAAGACTGTGACTGGAGTTTGCCTCTAATCCAAGCTAGGAACATTGTCATTATATTTCTAAAACCACAGCTTTTTCTTTCAAGACCGAATGGGGGTGGGGGGGATATCAAAGACTGAATTGTGACCCTGAGAAATATTTACTGTCAGCCCACCAAGGTCACTTACTGCATAGCCTGAGGGCATCAGGAAGCTCGCTGCCGAGATATTGCAGGATGTTCCCTTTTATGAGCCTTCAGCACTCGTTTTAGACTTTTTTATTAGTGTGTGTGAAAGGCCAGTTTCAAATTGCAGAGTATTGGACAGACAGTCAGGGTGCACAGCTTAAAGGAACTTTACGTCTCATCATTTTTCCCACCGCATGCTCCCCGTGAACAGCTTGAGTAGAAGTTAATTAAGACTCGGTTTCTTCTACCGGAAGTCTTGGTTGGCTTCTGTGAGGGCTGAATCAAGTAACCGAACCCCTAAACCAGTCCGTTTGGGAGGAGGGGAAGGAGACTGGAGGGGGCGCAGGGATGAATGAGAAAGCAAGCCCAGCTGTTTCCTGCTTCGTGTTTAATCCATTTCCTATTCAAGGTATTCAGATCCTACCCATCAGCCACGAACACAATGTCAGTTACAGGTGACTGAGAGATTTGGAGGAAAAGCTTACGAGGAAATCACAGTTAAATATTTCATAGCTTTTGGGTAAGGAAGGCTTATCTATGTATTACACCAAAGCCAGAACTATACAGTAAAAACGTTGCTGTATAAAAATTACAAAGAATATAAAAAGAAAAAATTGGAAACTTACTAGTTTTGATTCATCTCCCAGTGCCCACTCACCACCCATCCCAGACACCCCTCACCATTTACTGAGGTCACCTTTGAAAGCTGCTTAACCTCAGATTCCTTATCTGTAGATGAAGAGGATTAATGACATTGTACACTTTAAATAAATTCAATTTTGCTTGTCAGTTATCCTTCCATAAAGCTGAGGGGAGGCAGAGTTTGATTCGATGACTTCTAAGGCATTTTTAATTATCTAAGATGCGTTCATTCATTCATTCAATGTCTGTTGATTATCGCCAACAATAACCTTGCTTTAAGTGTGGATGAATAAAAGATACAGCCCCTCAATATAAGGGGGTTGGGGATGAGTGGGAGACGGCACCAATCTGGAACCCACTGTTAGACAAGCTGGGAGGTAGTTACCCACATTCAGGCGTAGGTCAGCGGTGCCTGATGATTTTGTAAAAAAAAAAAATTCTCTTTTGGGGGGAAATGACTCTCGGGTGATCTTAGGCAGAAGCAGGACAGCAGAATGCGTAGTTTAGCTCTAACTCTCAGAGGCACACCCTACTACACGTGTGACCACAGACACGGTTCTGGATTAGCACCTACCTCTTAGAACTTTTGTAAAGGTTTCACGAATCTGTATGGAGAGCACTTAAAGCAGTGAGGGTTCTGTAAGAAGTATCATCGTCAGCATCATTGCCCCCAATACCATGGCTTCAGATATCACGTGTGTATCGATGACTCCCAGATTCATGTCTCCAGGCCCGGCAGCCCCTGAACTCCAAGCTCTTGTTTCCCATGCTCCTCTGACGTGTCCACTTCCATGGATGTCCCTTACTGAGCCTCTCAGACTTAACCTGATCCAAATGGAATTTTGATTTTCTAGCTCTTGTTCTACCTCTAGTCTTCCCAATCTCCAGCTGATGATACCACCATCCACCTTTTGCTCAAATCAGATATCTACACATCACCCTCTTCCTTATCCCAGTATTTAATGTCATCATGCGTGCTGGCTTACCTTCACAGTCTGTCCCCTGCTACTCCTCCATTTCAAGCTAATGTGTTCTGGCACCTGAATGATGGAACAGAGTCATGTCACTTGTATTTGTAATGCAGCCCCTTGCAATCTGTGTTCTTCCCAGGGTGCTCAGAATAAATGCCAACCACCTTTGCAAGACTCCGGGATCCTCCCCTGCCTGACCCCCTGCCTTCCTCTCTCTCTCCAACGTGTTCTGTGCTCCTGATCCAGCCCCACTCATTATGGTTGAGCCACGGGGCCCTTCTTTCTGCTCCATAAACGGCACTCTCTCCCCCTGCTGGCCTATTACATTGGCCAGTCTGTCCACCTGGAAGGCCCTACCTCGGCTCTCAGATCTCAGTTCAAATGTTCCAAGTACAGTGGTACCTCAAGATCCGAGTTTAATTTGTTCCGTAACCTTGAGGCATGGGAAACTATGAGACGCTCGAGTCGAGGTAAACTGGTGGTTGTGTGCAGCCGGCCGATCCGCGCTATTACTCCTATCTCAAATGTTGCTCGTATTTCAAAGCAAAAATCCCTCGCTTGACAGCTCGTATCTCAAAAATCTCGTATGTTAGGGCACTCGTATCTCGAGGTACCGCTGTACTCAGAGATGCCTTTCCCACCTAAGGTGTCCTCCCTCAGTTCCTGTTTGTCACCTCATCCTGCCTACCTCCTGCCATGCATGCCTGTATCTCTGTCTAAAATCGTCTCGCATCCCTGTTTGTTGGCACAAAGGCTCAGTGAGAGCGGGGACTTACCTGTCTTCCTGAGCGGAGTCTGTAGGACCTGGCAGCGTGTCTGGCCCGAGGAAGGGATGGGGGCATTGCCGCACCTGAGATGGAGATGCAGGAGGACAAGCGGGTTTGAGAGAGGATGCGTCAGTGTGCTTGGCTAGCCAGCAGAGAGCTTATGCGTTCTCCGGGCATCTGGATGGTCAGGGTCCTCACACTGTGCTGCCCAAGCTGTGGTCCTGGGACCAGCAGCAAAACAGCAGCATCACCCGGGAACTTGTTAGATTCTGCTCCCAGGCCTCCCCGGACTCACAGGATCAGCAGCTTCGGGGTGGGCCCTGGAGGCGGTGTCTCAGTGAGCCCTCTGGCTGCTCCTGGGCGGGCTGCCCCCCAGGCTGGTTTTATGGAGCTGGACCGACCTGAAGAGTAAGGACCAGATTTCCTCTAGGCGTTCTCTCCATCCTGCTCTCCAGGATAGTCAAGGCTCCGTCTTTTGACTGCCAGCTGCTCCCTCCTTGTCTTGACTCTTACGGTCGCATCCACTTGACAAATGCAAAGTTTTGTTTTAACTTTTAATCCTCACCTAAGAGAGAGAGAGAGAGAGAGAGAGAGAGAGAGAGAGAGAGAGAGAGAGAAAAGAGAGAGAGAGAGAGAGAGAGAGAGAGAGAGAGAGAGAGAGAGAGAGAGAGAAACATCAATCGGTTGCCTCCTGTACCTGCCCCAACCTTTTTGGTCTATGGGATATCATGCTGACCAACTGAGTCACCTGGCAAGGACGACAAATGCGAAGTTTTGACAGTTCTTAGCACCTGTAGGCCATGATACATTTGATGTGTGTTATTGGGACAATAAGGTCATTAAAAAAACAACTTTTGCCGAAACCGGTTTGGCTCAGTGGATAGAGCGTCAGCCTCGATTCCAGTCAAGGGCATGTACCTTGGTTGCGGGCACATCCCCAGTAGGTGTGCAGGAGGCAGCTGATTGATGTTTCTCTCTCATCGATGTTTCTAACTCTCTATCTCTCTCCCTTTCTCTCTGTAAAAAAATCAATAAAATATATTTAAAAAACAAAACAAAAAACCCACAACTTTTTATTTTTAGCTTTCACTTCGACTGAGCTGTGCTTGCCACTTAATTCAGAGATACTCAGCAGCCGGTGGAGCCAGAACAGAGGGGACAGGGGCTTTGATGGGTATGCATGATCAGAATGCACAAGTGTGTTGTCTCAGATCTCAGCTCAAGTGTTCAAGTACTGAGAGACCCTTCCCACCCAGTTCAGCCCTCAGAGACGGCCGAGGGGATCTGAGCTGGGGAAGGAGGCCCTCAGAGGCAAATGCATTTGACCGGAGGTTTCCCTGACAACATGACTCTGGCGCCAAGTGAAAAATCAGCTGGGCTTTTTGAGTTTGCAATGTCAGAATGCTTTTGTGAAAGACTTTCCTGAGACCAGGCCTCCTGTCCGGTTCTGTTGGACCCTCTCTTCCTGGCTCCAGCTGTTGGGGATGTTTGGGGGATGTCGCTGCTGTACCCAGAGAAGAGACAGATCTGGGAGCACATGGACTTCCCATGCTCATGCTCACCAGTTTGCTTTCGTCTCGGGCACTGAGTGATGGCAGGGACTAACTCAGCCAGAAGGAGGGGGTTAGACCCTCAGTTGGTGGAAGAGAGCAGGGACAGCGTTCTCAGGGGCCGTACTTCCTTGCATTTCAAGAATCCTTGGCTTGTCCGGCCTGTGTAGCTCAGTGGTTGAGCATCGACCTATGAACCAGGAGGGCACAGTTCAGTTACCAGTCAGGGCACATGCCTGGATTGCAGGCTTGATCCCCAGTGTGGGGTGTGCAGGGGGCAGCTGATGAATGATTCTCTCTCATTAGTGATGTTTCTGTTTCTCTCCCTCTCCCTTCCTCTGTGAAATCAATAAAAATATATTTAAAAGTAGAAGAAAAAGGAGGAGAAGAAAAAAAAGCAGCAGCAGCAACAGCAGTAGCAGCTCTGGCCTCAGAGCATAACTGGTAGGGCAGAGAAAGCCGGAACTCTCCGTGACAGCTTTTCTAGAAGGTTCCACACACCACAACCGAGGTTGCCAATATATCCATTTCCCCAAGTCCTAAGAAGATTTTTATTTTCTATGGGTTGAACTAGGTTACTGTCAAACCCTGTAGCACAGAAAGCACTCTGAAAGTGTGACACCCCTCCCCACCCCCTAGCGATCAGAGTGAAAGAAAGTGGAGAACGTTCCGGTTCACCCATTTCCTCATTCATTCCCTGGACCTGGGGTGGGTGGGACAATGAGAGGCAAAGGTGGCCAAGACCGGTTTGGCTCAGTGGATAGAGCGTCGGCTTGTGGACTGAAAGGTCCCAGGTTGGATTCCGGTCGGGGGCATGTACCTGGCTTGCGGGCACATCTCCACTGTGGGACGTGCGGGAGGCGGCTGATCGATGTCTCTCTCATTGAAGTTTCTGACTTTCTATCTCTCTCCTTTCCTCTCTGTAAAAAAATCAATAAAATATTAAAAAAAAAAAAAAAAGGCAAACATGACTAAGGATTAAGCCCAGCCTTTGGGGAGCTGGGAGTGCAGGGCCGGGGTGGGGGCGGGCGGATCTGAAAAGAAATAGCTTGTGGGCAGGACGGTAGCACTCTGGAGCATGTGCCCTGCCAAAGGGGACAGAGCAGAGCCACTGCCCCTGCCAGCCAGCATGGAAGGAGGCTTCTCAGGAGGCATCTTTCTCACCTGCTCTTCCTCAGGTGAAAGCGGGAGAGGCCAGGCGAACGGGGTGAGCAACAATAATAAGCGTTTCTCTAATACTGAGTATGGGCCCAGAACTTTCCGTGTATGGACTCATTTAAGCCTCTAAACCAGTGGTTCTCAACCTGTGGATCTCGACCCCTTTGGAGTCGAATGACCCTTTCACAGGGGCCGCCTAAGACTATTGGAAAACGCCTATTTCCCATGGTCTTAGAAACCAACACACTACTCCTCGATGTAGCAAAGTGTAGCAATGTAGTTTACTGTTGTTATATGAAGACTGTTGCCCATGCTACACCACGATTCAAGACAAAATTTCATTTATTTGTAATTAGAAATAACTATTTCACCATATATAATTACATATTGTTTTTGTGATTAATCACTATGCTTTAATTATGTTCAATTTGTAACAATGAAAATATATCCTGCATATCAGATATTTACATTACAGTTCATAGCAGTAGCAAAATTACAGTGATGAAGTAGCAACGGAAATAATTTCATGGTTGGGGGTCACCACCCCATGAGGAGCTGTCTTAAAGGGTCGCGGCCTTAGGAAGGTTGAGAACCGCTGCTCTAAACCTATGACGGGCCCTGTTGTCATGTCCACGTCGCAGATGAGGAAACGGAGGTTCCGTAAGGCTAAGCAGCCTGCCCAAGGCCGCACAGCTGGTAGTGGCAGCCTGGCTGTGAACTCCCATTCAACAGGCCTCTCGGATCTGTGAGCATGATCTGTCTGGGGAATTTTGAGCAGCTTGAGTGGAGAACAGTGGTTCCGAATATTCTTTTTCTTCTTTAGTCCAGGTAGGAAGCCCAACCAATTTACCCCATCCATTCCCATTCTCCAACAGAAAGTGATAAAGCGATGGAGCCTTTTGTAGTTACAGGGACTGCCCTAGCCAATACTGTACACTGGTGGCTTAAACAGAAACTTATTTTCTCATGACTCTGGAGGCTAGAAGTTCAAGGTCAGGGTGTCAGCAGGATTGAGTTCTTCAAAGGTCTCTCTCCTTGGCTTGGAGATGTCTGTCTTCCTCAGATGTCTTCACATGGTCTTCTTTCTGTCGGTGTCCTAATCCCCTCTTCCTATAAGGACACCAGCCATATTGGATCAGGGCATATCCCAGTGACTTCATTTAACCTTAAAGGCCCTGTTTCCAAATGCAGTTACATTCTGAGGTAGTGGGGGTTAGGACTGCCACATATGAATGTGGGGAGTGGGGTACAATTCAGCTCAGAAGTGAGAGCAGCAGAGTACACAAACTGTACTGTGAGTTTTTACACATAATGTTATATTATTTAAAAGATGCTCCATAAAGTTCTAAATACTTTTTTTATATTCTTCTTGGCAGTAGTTGAAAACTATGTATGTGTAATACATTTGTAGGAAATATGTTACCCATGAATGCTGTGTAATTATTTAAGCATATTGGAGTGAGGGGTTGGTTCCTGTCAACAGTCACTTCAGCAGTACAATTAGGAAGGCCTTACACATGAACAGACTCATGTCTTTAATTAATGGAAAGCTACAGGTCAAGTGTTATAAATATGCTTCTCTGTGCACTTGATGAGTAAGCAAATGGATATCCATCAGCAAAGACTTAGAATTAAAAAGCAAGAAGAGCCAAAATCGGTTTGGCTCAGTGGATAGAGCGTCAGCCTGTGGACTGAAAGGTCCCAGGTTCGATTCTAGTCAAGGGCATGTACCTTGGTTGCGGGCATATCCCCAGTAGGAGATGTGCAAGAGGCAGCTGACCGATGTTTCTCTCTCATCGATGTTTCTAACTCTCTATCCCTCTCTCTTCCTCTCTGTAAAAAAATCAATAAAATATTTTTTTAAAAAAAGAAAATAATAAAAAGCAAGACACCAAGTAAAGCCGTGGCTACCTGGCCACTGCCCTGAGGCAGCATTGCTAACAAAAGGGCCGTCTGCAGGAATGGATTTCTAGCCATCGGCACTGGCTCACGTGCATCCAGCAGGGTCTCCAGGCTGCTGAGTGGCTGCTGGACCTCTTAGTGGGATGGGGGATCAGACCCACTAGTGAGTTGTAAATTCACTGTTACTAAATATTAGTGATATTTAGTATCACATCTTATAGGTTCATAATAAGTAGCCTTTCATTCCACATAAAAATGAGAGTCTAGCCCTGCTGGTGTGGCTAAGTGGTTGAGGGGTGACCTATGGAAGAGGAGGTCAGGGTTTGATTCCCAGTCAGGACACCCAGGTTGCAGCTCAGTCCCCAGAGTGGGGGTGTGGAGGAAGCAGGTGATCAATGATTCTCTCTCATCATTGTTTCTCTCTCTGTGTGTCTCTTTCTCTCTCTCTCTCTCTCTCTCTCTCTCTCTCTCTCTCTCTTCCTCTCTGAAATCAATAAAAATATATTTTAAAAATTAATTAAGAAATTGAATTGTATATCTCTGCTTATAAGAACGATAGAAAGGAAACTGCAGTAAGCATGAGTTTTGTGTCCTCAACCTTAGAAACATATCCTACCCTCTCATTTTTGGAAATGATTTAATTGGCTCTGAGTCATACATGACTTGACTTTTAATCAATAGGAGCGCTCCCTTTCCTTGCATCTTGCTCGCCCTGTGTAAGGGGTTAAATGATTCTGATAGAGGTGCTGTCAGGGAGCCAAGGAACTCCATGCTTGCGCTAAGTTGACTGGCTTCATAGTGTCGCTGGGAAGAGCTGGTCATGTGCCCTGCCTCTGGCAGACGTGGCCATGCATCCTCCTGGTGGCCCATTCCTATCGCCACCCACCTGCCCATGGGACACTCAGCCTTGGTGCCCAGGGTTCAGCCTTTGCAGACATCAATAGCCGCCAGCTGCCGTCTTGGATCCATGTCATGGAAACCCAAACCAAAAATCATTTTACCTATTTTCTTCATCTTGCTCTTCATTTTAGGAAGTTTCAACCTGCATTTTTCTTGAGCTGTTTTCATTTTCTTTCTCAAAACAGCAATCATCCTTCCGAGCAACTGATCTGAAACACAAAGACTTTTCATTTTACTCCAGGATGTATTAGGACACTGGCACATGTTGTATGTGTGTGTGTGTGTGATTTTAATGTCACTTGGAGACCATTTCTGAGAATGAGTGGGAGTCATTAAGGAGTTTTTAAGAAAAAGAATGACATAAATTAATCTTTTAAAGAGACTTTTACCTGGACTGAATATTGGGTGATCTTAGGAAATTTTATAATGCAACTGCGGTTCATAGAAAAGTGTTCTTTTTTAAACAAGAAATTCATGCTGAAATATGTGTGTGTGTGAAATACCATGATGTTTGCTATATATTTTTATAATGTTTTGGTGAAAAAATATATGAGAAAACATGTCAAAATGTTTATAATTGTTCAGTCTAAATGATGATACACAGCCTTCGTTTTGCAGTTTCCTCTGTGTGTGTGGGTTTTTTGTTTTGTTGTTGTTGTTTTACATTTTCAACATGTTTTATAATAGAAGTTTAGAAATAAAACCCTCTTCAGGGATTGGGCAGGAGGGAAGCCAGGAGCCAAGTGCGTGAGGAGGTGAAGCAGCGATGCAGGGGGATGCTGAGGGGCCCGGCTACACCGGAGGCTGAGGATGGAGAGGTGTGTGGGCTGAGAGGTGTCATCAGTCTGTCCTCTTGTCTCATCCCCAGTCCAAAGTGCTTCGGGAAAAATGGCTGCTGCAGGGCATGCCCGCCGGGACTGCGGAGGAGGAGGAAGCCAGGAGGCGGCAGTCTGAGGAGGACGAGTTCAGAGTCAAACAACTGGAAGATAACATTCAGAGGTAGGTGGTTCCCCGCCCAGCGCCCCCAGGCTGTGGTTTTACAGCGCAGTAACCACGACTGTCCTCTAGGGGGCCTGCTCCATGCAGTCGCCCTTTATCCAGCGCTTTAGGATTATCTTCCTAAACAGAGTACAGTACACTGTTACCATTTAAACTTTTCCAGAGAATCCAGAATTTTACTCTCAGTGATAATTACGCTATTGGGCTGTCATAGACCCCTTAGAGTTTCTCTACCAGCTTTTGTCTTTTTCCTCCTTCGGCTAAAGCTGTTAGCTGTTAGTGCTGCTGTAGAGTAGGTCTGTTTGCAATTTGCTATAATGGATCAATATGACATGGGGAAACTGTAACCAAGGGGCTTGGGACTGAAATGAAGAGTGCAGGAGCCCCAATGGAGGGCGCCCCTGTGGGTTATATGCCTGCTCCCCAAAAACCCACTTTGGATGGCCTGCTTCCGTGGCTCAGAGGGTGAGCTGGCTCCTCAATGGCCCTCCGCCAGGTTCGGAACATTCTGAGCTGGGAGGTCAGTGCCTTGCTAGGGCCAAGCGCTAGCAACCACGTAGGTTCCACGCGGGACCAGTTGCGATGAGAGGTCCTAGGATATAAAGCCCGAGATATGGGGTGGTGGAGGGAGGTGGTGTGGGTAGCTGCCTTAGAACCAACTTCCCTAACCTCCCCGACCCCTACCCATTCCACCAAATTCTGCCCAAAATTCACCCTGGAGCACCGGCTCTTTCATATGAGTGCTTTTAAAATGCAACGGGTAATAGCTAACTTGCTATCAGCCATTATACTGAATGAGTGAAGACAGAAAGTATCTAGGAGACCCCAGGAGTGCCATCAAAGGTGGAAAGCCCTGGACCTGTGTCCCTACTTTGCTTGGGTCCCACTGTCCTTTAAAAGGGCTCTCAGAGCCCAGCCAGTGTGGCTCAGTGGTTGAGCAGCAACTCGTGAACCAAGAGGTCCCCAATTCGATTCCCGGTCAGGACAAATGCTTGGGTTGCAGGCTCTATCCCCAGCAGGGGGCATGAAGGAGGCAGCAGATCAATGTGTCTCTCTAACCAATGTTTCTATTTCTCTATTCCTCTCCCTCCCTCTCTCTCTAAATATCAATAAAAACATTTTAAAGGGCTCTCGGAGCATCCTGGCTAAACTTTGCTCATTACAGGGGTGGGCAGAAGTAGGTTTACAGTTGTGGGCTGAAGTAGGTTTACAGTTGTTCGTATGGGAAATAATATAATAATAAATAATGATACAAGAATAAACTGTGTTTCGTGTACCGCCAACAGTAAACCTACTTTTGTACCACCCTTGTTCATGTACACTCACACTAACATACATACACATACACACACACACACACACACACACACACACACACAACCTCAGAAAAGGGCTTCTGTCAGGAGCCCAGAGGCTATAAGGTGAGGGGCAGGATGTTACTATACTCAGAATCCTGAGCCTCTGGGGTTTCTTCTCAGAAGTGGCTCAGCTCGCTGCATCTTAGATAAGAAGAGGGAGCCAAGGATTGTTGGAAATACTGATAATAAATCGGAGAGGAAAAGGCACTTCTGAGAAGTGGCTTTCTAGGAGGTTTTTTTGTTTTTTTGTTTTTTTCTTTTTTTAAGTCTCCAAGCGACAGGTCCATGGTGCTTTCGGCTGCAGTGACTGTTGACTTCACACAGGATCTCTGTCTTTGCCTTGTTAAAAGTGACAGTCATTTTCCTGGTTCTTTCTGACTGGTTTTACATAACCACACCAGATGGGCCTGGCGCAGAGTAGGTGCTCCATAGCTGTGTGCTGAACAAAGAATTGGGGCGGGGTGCACCGTGCATCGGGGTCCCCTGCCTGGCAGAGGAGGCCTGGGAGTTTGCTTTTCAGTCCAACTTGGAAAATCCTAGGGCCCAGGTGGCCTGGGCACAATGTCCATAGCAAGAACCATGGTTAGGGTTCGGGGTGGGGCAGCGTGGTGCTCTGAGATGAAATTCAGAGTCCGATGGTTACATAATAGGAATCTGGAAACTGGCTACAGATCAGATGCAGCTCAACCACTCAATAGAGAAGTTCTAAGGGAAATTAGAATTGCAAAACAGAATTGTGAAGCAAAACATGAATCTGTAGGTCTTTAGATTTCAGTCCACTAGTCTAAGTCCCTCCCCAGCAACAAATTAGGTTCTCTTAAAGAGATATGCGAACTCTTTTCAAACTATGAAGCATATTAGTACAGCTGCGCCTTGAAGGTATTTGGGTCCCTGTTGACCTGAGAGTCACCTGAAGAACCTGAAGTAGCAAGAGAGAGGGTAGAACTTGGAGAACAGGGAGGGTGTCCACAAGGGAGGATGAAAGGAAATGTGGGTCATTTCGGTTTAGAACAAGAAAAGATAATAGCAACCTAACTCAGAACTTCAATTGTATATAGGATGTAGGCCACATCTTCATATTTTATATCTGAGCCATTCTGAATATGATAAAGGCTTTAAACATGAGAATTAAACATATGTCTATTTTCCTAAATATCTTCAAGAGGAAAGCACATAACCATCTTTCTAATTCTAATTCTACTTCTACAATTCTTTATAGTGCCAGTAGGTAGCCAGGTTTATAGACATGTTTCCTTCCAAAATGTTCATTGTAATTGTTAGTACTTTGGAACTGAGAATGTTGTCTCTCTTCCCAAACAGTTATATGCAGTGCTTACAACAGCTCACAAGGAGAGAGGGAGGGATGGATGGAAGGAAGGAAATATGTAATTGGACCATTAAATCCTGAGTATGCAATCACCTAGTAAGCTTTTATAAATACAGACTCCCAGGCCTCATTACAGGAAATTTGGATTCAGTGATCTAAGTGAGGAGCCCTGTAATGTGTGTGTGTGTGTGTGTGTGTGTGTTTTAAATAACGCTCCAAATAATACTTTTGCATGGTCAGGCTCAAGAAAAATTACTATAAATGGAAAAAAGAATAGATCATAAAATGAAATCCCATTTTAATACCTAGACATTGCCAAGGGAAGTGAGAAGTTAATAGTGTTTATAAGAAAATTGATTTCACACAAACAGATAAAGCAGGACCACCCTAGCCCTTGATTTTAGGCTGATTCTAAGCCTTACTGCTTTGGCTCAAAGAAATGTGAAACCTGCCCTGGGACTCCTGTAGGTGGGACTAGAGCTGTCTGTCTGGCATGGAGCTCAGGTTCTTGCCATGGGCCCCCCGGTGGAGCCAAGCTTCTATTTGAACTTGATTACAAACATCCTTGATTTTCCCGGCTAAAAATTATACAGCTCAGGAAAGCCGGCTACTTTCCCAAAGGCCAGAAAATGCCACCATTTTTTCAAGGACTTCTGGTTGACATTGAGAGCACTATGCCTTAAAGTGACGACATCAGAGTGGCGGGAGAGGAAGAGGAGAATTGGTCATATTAACAGATAAATAGGTTTTCATTCTTCTGCCCAGCTTTTCCTAGGGCAGCATCAGGATGGTGCTGTCTATGGATTATTTTCCTGGCTCTCTAGAAACCAGAAGTAAAATAGACTTTAAAAAAAATCAGAATTGCTGAAAGCAACATCTGTACACAGATTTCTTTAAAAATGTTTCTTTTCTAAAAAGTTGGAATGTCACATCTTCTGTATGCCTTGTTTCCCATTGAAGCACCGTATTGAGAAAGCCCAAAGGATGGTTTCCGGTTGGGGCCTGTTGTTGACCATTGTCCATGCCATCGTGGTATGTGATTGGTCCCTGGGGGCCACACGTGAATCTCATATCAATACTTTTGGAGATTCTAGACAGTTGGATCCACACTAGCTCTGTCTACTTCACATCTGCTCCAATCACAAGACCCATCTGCATTGTGATTTTCCCACTTAAGACTCTTTTTCTCATGTCATCAGGCTTTATTCAAGTGTTTGAAATATAGTATTCTTGACTTTCTTTGATTAGCGAGAAATATGGGGGAATTTTGCTCCCGGCTGTGGAATTACCCCCGTGAAGTAGTAAATGGAAATGGAGTGAGCTATCACAAAGCCCGGATGTTAGTTCTAGCTCTGCTGAAAATTTGTTTTGTATGATTTGGGTGAGTGTCTCATTCTGTCTGCTAGTCTCACCTCTTCCATGAGCGTTCTCTCAGGATCTTGCAGCTCTGTACTCTGAAATCCCCTCATTGGAGAGGTTGGCTAGACATCCCTTCTCTGAACAAGCACACCTGTGCAGAGAAAAGTCACTGTTGTGGAAGGGGGTGGGTTTGAAGGCAGATGAGAATGGGGGAAAGAGGTGAAGCTCTTAGGAAACAAAAGCCCCATCACAGAGGTGACTCATCCATCTGAACCGCTGTCAGTTCTAAAACATGTCACATCAAATATTCATTGAAGAAAATATTGAGGTCCCAGCTGCAAAGCCAGGGAGGCTAACTTTTTCAAAGAAAATTGAAGATGCAAGTGGGCTGGGTCATGTCTGCTTCCAATTTAAGACTCTCTGAGCGCCTCTGTTGGTGTATGAGGGATACCAGGATTCGCCTACTTTTCCACATTCTTTGGTCTCAGAGAAGAAGACGGGTCTAAATCAGGCCTCAGCTTGTGTGTGTTATATTATGGGATTTTGGCAACCAAGAAGACAGTCATCCACGAATAACTATTCTAGAAAAGGCAACCGCAGAAATGCTCCTTGGAATCGCAACAGACACTTGCTTGGGATTTAACGTGTTCTTCCTGCTTGCCATTTTTAACTCCATGGTGCACTGTTTTTTGTTTTTTTTTCTCAGCGGGGAGTGGAGCCTCCACATTGGCATTCCAACCTGTGCCCTCCCAGCCTGTGCCCCGCCCACACAGCCACCTTCGGCCTTCCAACTTTGTTCTCCTTCCCTTCCTTTTTGTTTCACCAAAATAAAACTAGATATACTAGATGTTATCTATATGTACTAGACGACTAATATTCACTGGCCTCTTACTGTGTTCTGGGTACTGACCTCGCTTTTTGGCCCCCATTAATTCCTTAATTTTCTCACTTCATCCTCCAGCACTCCCAGGAAGTAGCAGTGATCATGATGATGCCCATAATACAGTTGGGAAAACTGAGGCTTAGGGTGTAAAGCAACGTGCTGCCTAAAACGACCCTATTCATCCGTGAAAGAGTGAGTCTTTGAACTCAGCTCTGCTTAACTCCAAAGCACGTGGTCAAAAATCTCAACAGAAGTTATTGTAAGTCCTGGCTGGTTTGGCTCAGCAGATAGAGCGTCGGCCTGGGGATTGGAGGGTCCCAGGTTCCATTTCGGTTGAGGGCACATCCTGGGTTATGGGCTCGATCCCCAGTAAGGGATGTGCAAGAGACAACCTAATCAATGATTCTCTCCCATCATTGAGGTTTCTATCTCTCCCTTTCCCTCTCTGAAATCTATAAAAATACATATATTTTTAAAGTTATTTTAAGTTAAACATTTATGAGACTGGTGACATTCAGTGAAATCACACTGACGTTCACCTTGGGATGCAGCTGGATGGACAGGTAACGTCCCCCTGCCTCCTCTGCCCCCACACTTGCTCCTTCAGGAAGCAGTGCCCCCAGAGTGCCAGGGGCTGGGCCTGGGCCATTGTGAGTGGTCATCGTGACTGGTGAGCTGCCCCCCTCAGGTTCCTTCAGGAAGTACAGGACCCGTTTCAGGTTTCATCCCTCTGTCCTTCCAAAGCCCTCTGCTCCTGAGTCCCCTTTCTTGGCTTAATGTGTACAGCCTAAAGCCCTGTTGGAAACTGTGTTATGATGTAAAGATTTCCTGGCACGGCACGCTGATTAGGACCTGGACCTTAGAGTTTGACCTTGGTCTGAGTCCTCGTTCTGCCTTTCCCAGTCATTTGGTCTTGGACAAACCATGTCATCTCGGGACTGATTTCCTCCCCTGTACACGGGCATAACGAAGAGCTGTAATCTGTAGCGATCCTGGCCTTTGTGGAGTGCCAAGTACAGCAGGCTGCTGTTACTGTTTCCTCCTTCATCCTTCTAGAACAAGCTTTCTCGGTAGCATCCCTGTTAACATCTGGGACCGGATAACGCTTCGTGTGGGGGCTGTCCTGCATTGTAGGATATGGAGCCGCACCTCCAGCCTCTACCCAGCAGTGGCCATGAGCACCGCCTCCTCCCCTGCCCCTGCTCAGGACAAGCAAAGACGTCTGTAAGCGTGGCCACATGTCCGCTGGGGTGGGAAGAGCCCCCGATGGAGGACCACCGCTCCGAAGCCTGGAGTTACAGGTGTGGACACTATGATAAAAATAACCCAAGCATAGATTCAGAATAGAGAACCCCCAAAAGGTTTGTGAAGATGATAATGATTCTCGGGGCAGAATGACACAGAGTTTCAGGTGCTTGAGAATACAGTGGTACCTCGAGATACGAGTGCCCTAACATATGAGATTTGTGAGATACAAACTGTCGAGCGAGCGATTTTTGCTTTGAAATACAAGCAACATTTGAGATAGGAGTGGTCGCGCAGATTGGCCGGCTGCACATGACCCACCAGTTTACCACGACTCGAGCATCTCATAGTTTCCCACACCTCAAGGTTACGGAACAAATTAAACTTGTATCTCGAGGTACCACAGTACCAGGCTTCTCTGAAACGCTGCGCCACAGAAGTCGGTCCCGCGTTAAAAGACATGGTTGCCTCCAGTGCTGGCTTGATTTTGCACAGGCAGGGATTTTATGACAGTTCCAAGGCGCAATAAACCCAGTGAGTGGGAGTCAGTAAGCAGTCTCCTCCCAAAGGCCGAAGGTAGCAGGGAACCCGCTCTCTCTCAGAGTAACACCCAGGGCCACCCTGGAGCAGCTCTCATGAACACAAGGATGCTCCTTGGAGATGAAAGTCACGTGCTCTGCTGTTTCCACGGGCTCTGTGGTCCCTGGCCGCACAGGAAAGTCGCTCTGGACCGGCTCTGCCCTCTGGGTGCCTGTGGTCTGCGGGCAGCTTAGGGAGCTGAGACAGGTGAGGGAGGACGCATCTGGGACTGCTCTCAAGCATGTCAACATGGCCCGTGTGTTCCTCAGGGGTAGAGCCCGCCGCCAGATGTTTTCCAAGCTTCTTGCCGCTCTCGCCCTCATTGCCTCATGACGGGCCAGGTACATTGGGTTTAAAGTGCCCCGAACTATGAAAATAGCAGGAGACTTCCAGCCCTACGCCGAGACCACATAAGAGCCACCTTGGGGGAACGCTTACAGTTTCCAGCCCTTCGAAGAATTGCCGTAATTGAAGCAGTTGTGCGCAGTCAACAGTCTTGGCAGCTGGTTCCGGGCTTTCTGGCTTCTGATTGCTCTCCCTCAGGTTTCCCCGCTACAAAAAGCTTTGAAAATAGTGTTTTTCTGCCCCTGGAGCTTGCCACGTGGTCACTTCTAACGCTTCTAGATGCTGGGTGGGCTGCCGACATAAGGGCCGTGTTTGTAGTTTCTTGCACGGTCTCCACCAGTTGTGCTTTCTGGAGGCAATGGATGGTCCCTCGGGTCCTTTCCAGAGAGGACAGCCTCCCATCTCACAGCATGCAGTTCTTGCAGGCCAAGCGCCTGGTGGCTGCGGGCCTGTGACCAGGAGGACCCGAACAGGCGGTGACAGGGAGCAGACACGCTTAGGCAGGCTGGTGAGGCACCTCCACCACCAGGACACTTAGAGAAATGCCCCTGTGCTCTCCACGCTGAAAGCAACTGGTGGCATCCTATCCTCAAGGAGTCTTGGAGTCTCCTTTCAGTCCAGGTGAGGGGGAGCAGTACACAGCAGTAGAAGGGTTAGGTTTGGGGCATGTTTATTAGGAGGGATTTCCCTAGATCCTGTTCCTCGTATTATTTCTTTATATTTTTTGTTTAGCCTCACCCAAGCACATTTTTTAACTGATTTTTTTTTTTTTTTTAGAGAAAATGGAAGGGGTGGAAGAGAGAGAGAAAGAAATTGAAAGAGAGAAACATCTGTGTTAGACACATCAATTGGTTGCCTCCTGTATGTGCCCCAACCGAGGCTGGGGATTGAACCAGCAACCCAGGTACATGCCTTTGACCAAAAGCAAACCCGAGACCCTTCAGTGCATGGGCCAATGCTCTAGCCACTCACTTGGTAACACCGGCCAGGGAGAAGGTTATATTTTTTTAAAGTAACTTTATGCTTTCCAGTTGCTTAACTCTAAAAACCATCTAGTTGTCTGAGGGATGCCCTACTCAGCTCCTAGGGGACTTGATAGATAAAAAAGGCCAAACCAGTGCTGTTCAAAGCACGATCCCTGGACTATTCCCGTCCAGCGGCTGTCTGCTACCAGGATGTGATGGGATGAGGACAGAAGTTACCAGCGGGGCATTTGGAAACTTGAATCACAATTTGACATCACCATGACAACCAAGTGGGTGATCAGTGGACCTGTCTCATTGAACAGACCAGTTTGGATGTTGTCACATCCAGGGGTGAGCTGCATGTGTCCTGAGACAAGTACCAGTTGTAGTACTAGTACAGGGCAAGTACAAGTACTAGTCTGCAGTAGGTTGGGAGTAAACCAGTCCTTCCTACAGGGAGTTTGAGAAGCCCACTGCTGCAAACCAAATGGCAGAGAGATGAGGATGTGCCCAAGACCCCGTTTTTGCCTCCATGTTTATTGTCATTGCCGTCTTTTGTACCATTCATCTTTAGAGGTAGCCCCTCCCCACACTTCTCACCTTAAAGGTGAAGAACCTGTGGCTGGGGCAGACCACAGGGCTCTCCAAATGGCCCATCCAGCCAGCTGTCTTCCTGGCACTAAGCCCAATCCCCAGGGCCCTTTCAGAGCTGCTGTTTTTTGATTGGGGGCACATGCCCGGGTTGTGGGCTCGATCCCCAGTAGGGGACGTGTAAGAGACAACCCAATCAATGATTCTCTCCCATCATTGATGTTTCTTTCTCTCCCTTTCCCTCTCTGAAATCAATAAAAATATATATTGATTTAATATATCCCTGGAGCTGCTGCAAAAGCAATCTCAGTTCTTGACAAGGAATCACCAACTCCAAACGAAAGCTCTAGAACGATATGGTCTCCCTGGGAGCAGTTGTTTCATAAACAACTCAGGCCTCCCACCTGGGGAGATCTTCTGTAAGGACAGGGCTCTGAGACATATTAGCCTCCCAGACACACACATCTCTTGGTTTTGATCTTGAGAAAAATCAGTTAGTGTCCTAGTTGAATGTGTAAACAAGAATAAGATTGCTCTCCTGGGGACATGCTAAGAATTTTTGTCAGGCGACGAGAGGAGGCCCAGAGAGATGGTTAGGTCTGGGAAAGCAGAAGTAAAACTTGGCTCCTCATTCTCTAAGACTCTCCATGGTCGCAACGTCATCCAAGAGCGATTGGCTGGTTGAGCCCTCGGCCTTCACGCAGGACTAACCTCCAGCATTCCTGAGGGATGCAGGATTCTCCTACTTTAAAGAAGGGCGGGGAGATTCTACAATCAACAGCTTTCCCTTTGGCCAGTACCATCCTGGCCACGATGGTGTTAGTGGCATCAGGCAGGGGGAAGCATGGCCCTCTCAGGGCACAGTCCCTGCTGGTGGAGACGGAGCTAGGATAGGTTAGACAAGCAGAAGATGGAAATGATACATGCATTACTCTCTAGAGACCTGTTATCCACTCAGTGATAATGGGAGACAACCCTTCCAGGCCCCTTCACTTTGGGTATTCAGAGATCTGAAGCTTCTGGATTTATGTTCCCATTACTCATGATTCCCATCATCTGATTTTAGAAGGTCCCCTTCCCAGAGTTGTTTCTTACTGCCAAGAGAGAGCGAACTTTGACCACTGACAGCACATTATGGTTCTAACTCAGAGCTTGAATACCTGAATCTTTTAAAGCAGGGATGGTTCCACTTCTAAAAAAAAAAAAAGAAAGAAAGAAAGAAAAAAATATATTAAGTCAAGTTGAATTTGCCTCAATGAATTAGAAGGAAATTCTAGGATTATAGGAAATGCACTGTGAAGGCTGTGTGCGGATGTGAGCTGAATGGCTGTCACAGAGATGGAGCCAGTGCACCTGGGTATCATTAGACAGAACCAGACTGAAAAATGGGGGCCTTGGCCTTGGCCCCTTCAGCTGCAAGTCAGACCCCATCGCTAGCGCTGGACGTCCTGTTGTGTGACGCAACCATTAGGAGACTGTGGCTGCATGGGTGTTGGCATGGAGCTGCCCTGGCACTGTCTGCTGGTTGTCAAGCTCATTTGGCTCTTCACACTCAGTCCCCTACTGTAAACAGCTGAGGGGCCTGGCTCCACATGGATGTTGTCACTGTCTGGTATGTTGTCTTTCCCAAGGAGTGGAGGGAAAGCATGGAAACAGGGAGGACAGTAAACAGTTGACTGCTGCTCTCCCAGAGCCACTTTCTTCGTCAGGAGTGATGATCCAGACATACAGGCCATGGGATGGTCCTTCTGCACAGGACCTACAGTCACTTTGAAGGCAGGATAATCCCAGACTTAACTATCAAAGCAGCTTGGGAGAAAGGACTGGAATAGCAGGTTGGAGCTACATCAGATAGAGCTTTGAATGCCAAGCTGAGAAACTTAGCATTTATCCCAGAGGCCATGGAGTGTGATTAAAAGTTCCACCATAAGGGAGTTGTAAAGTGGTGAAGTTGGGATGCTGGTTCAATGCTCCACATAGAGAAAGCAGGGGGTAGAGAAATCAAGAGTAGACTGGGAACTGGGCAGGTGGCCAGTTTAAGTTGAATCAGGCAGGCTGGAGAAAGACAATCTACCAATAGAGGATGGATCAGGGCACTGGAGAGCACATAAGACAGATCACTCCGGAACCCCAAGATCTGGCTTGGGCCAGAGAAAGCATCAGGCAGAGTTGGGAAGCTCTGGGTAGAAGCAGTGCTGCACCGTGAAAGTGAACTGTCAACCTTGGAAAGAGTGCTAGACCTGCTCAGCTGTGTCTTTGTTGTTGTTGTTGACAGTGTCTTGGGCCTGAATGCAGTTTGCCATGAATTGGGGGTTCTTCCTCCCCCAGGGTTCTGAAAGACTGAGCAGGGACTTCTTGCAAATGCGGTGAAAAAAAATATTGTTCTTTAGCATCAACAGACCTTGGTCTAAAATCTCAGCTCTGCTCCTCATTAATTTCATGGGACTTTGGGCAAGCTGTGGAACCCATCTGTAAAGTGGAATCAATAATGTGTATCTCCTTTGGCTGTGGTGAGGCTTACGTAGTTAACACATGCAGAGTGTCTAAGGCAGTGGTCAGCAAACTGCGGCTCTGTTGACTAATGAGTTTGCCGACCACTGGATAGGGGCTAATCACAAGGAACAACAACAGCCTGTAATTATTGGAGTTGAGAGTCTAGGTCAGTGGTCGGCAAACTCATTAGTCAAAAGAGCAGCAAACCACAGCTCACGAGCCGCATGTGGCTCGCAAGCCGCAGTTTGCCGACCACTGGTCTAAGCAGTGCCTAGCACCCAGTGGGGTCCCTGCCCCTGTTGGTATCCCTTTGTCTTTCTCTCCTATAGCACAGACAGCTTGTCCTCTGTGGATCTTGTTTCTCTCCAGCAGAGGCAGAGCCTTGATGGGAGGAGGAGACCAAAACAGTGGTATTCTTTCATTATGAAGTCAATTCAGCTGTCCATCATTTTACATTGCACTGGGTCCCTAAAACGCGGTATGGCAAATCATCATTTTAATACAGTAAAGTAGCTGGATACCCCCAGAAAGCCATACTTGTAGGCCGGTAAGATACGTTATCATTGAATTATGTTCTATCTGCTGATTCTGTTGAGTTCAATTCATTTAAAGGTGGAGCACATCTGTGAGCTTCTTTAGCTACTCAGCTACTCCTTAGCTAGCCCTCAGTGTAGAAATACCCACAGTCTCATAACAAGGCTGGTCTCTCCCCAGACACTTACTACACCCTTGGTCCTGGCTGGACTTAGAAACCTACGGATGCATGTGCCCAGCTCACTCTAGGAGGATCTCCCTGTCCTAAAGGGAGCACAGCTATACCCTTATCCCGGCTCAGATGAGAGGAGAACATGGGAGAGCAAGCCATGCACAGGGTCTATTTTGTGTAAGGCCTCATGTTGGCTGCTGGGGTTCCTGACATCACAAAGGCCCACGCTCAGCACTGAGAATCTCACAGACTTCACGAACCTCTCCTTGCGCTGACCTCATGAGCTAAATGCCACTCGCGGCCATGATTATTGGGAAAGGACTGGGGACACACACCTGTTGGAGAAGTGTATGATCCAGGCTCTGGGTGGAAGGAGGCTTTGCAGGAGTGTGTTCTGCAGAACCTCCCTGCTGCTTTGCAGAAGCTAGAAGAGCCACAGGTCTTATGTCAGCCCAGTGTCTGACCTTCAGTGATAGGGAGGACGTGTGTGTTGGGAGAGGTTGGCCATACTGAACCACAGGGTCACTGTTGGGCTTTTTATAATGGGTCTTTTAGGACATCTACTGTAGTCCACGGATAGTGTCTTACATCACGTGGCTCCTATAACAGTGATGGTCTCAAGGAAGATGGTACAAATACCCCCAGCCATTGCTTCCTGAAGGCTGGGGTCTCTGGACCTTCTCAACCAGTTTCTCTCCCTGTTCCAGAGCATTATCATACAATAAGGGTTCACAGGTTACGTGGCTCTGCTGGAGACTTCTGCAACCAACACTACAACTGTACAAAGAATAAAAACCTTCGGTGTTATGGACATTTTAACATTGACATATTGAGCTTTCTCTTCTGAGGTAGCCACCTGGTTCCGAATCTGAAGAAGCACAGCCATTTCCTCCCAGATGCTTTACCTAAATCCCAAACATACTACCTCAGCTGGTGGACTATGACTGCACCTGCCACTAGATGGCCCTCCAGGTGCATATAAGTCTCTCCCACATTGGGAACTTGAAATAGATTTTCTGGATTTTCTTTCAGTACTAGTATACACACACACACACACACACACACACACACAATCTTACACCATTCTTGAAGCCAACAATCAATTCTTTAATTGTTCTTTTAGCATTCAAATGATAGGATTTACATTTTTTGGATAACTTGTTTTCGAAGCTTAATTTGAATTTATTCTATTTAAAAAGCATGTTTTTGTTTGTCTCGTAAAGAAGCACATATATAATAGTCTTTAAATTCAGATTTTTAAAAAGCACTAGCAGAGAAAGAAAGAATAAACATTTTAACTAGAGCTTACCCCATGGCAGGCAGTGTTCTGAGATATTTTAAATATTGACTCAGACTCCATAGCTTTGAATTAGCTTTTCCATATACATCATCATATCCATCTTATAGTCGAGGAACCGGAGACTAAGGAAAGTGAGGTGCTCACCTAGGATGCCAGCCAGTAAGTGGCAGACTGCTGGACCCCCTGATGCTGGCTGGTTTGCACTGCCTCCTGCTGGTCAAAACAGCAAGGAGACACTTGGCAGCAATCAGATTGCATGTGAGGAACCATATTTGGATTCTGACTTCTCTTTTTCCCTTCCTGTCAATTTTCTTACCTGCAGCATAGGAGTAAAAAAATTCAATCCCTAATTGCTGTGAAAGGACTTTGTAAGCTCTTATAGCAATTACACAAGTGTCTTCTATCATCATCATCATCATCATTATTATTATTATTGGGATCATTTGGGTTTTGTGGGAATATGAGAACTCTCACATGTGCTCAGGCAGTTTGTGACCCTTCACTCATTCACACAAAAACACATCCTGCCTCTGAGTGAGACTGTCCATTCTGAGGCGCCTGTGCCATGTCACCAATAAACCGGGTCTGTCTCCTGCTCTGCGCTGCGATAGGAGTTGCCATGAGGTTTCCCTGTGTCTCAGCAGGCAGTTCTACCCCCTGGCTTCAGGACCCAGAAGTAATAGACAACGGTGGGAGCACTCAGGGGAGGGACCACAGCTGAACCGGGACCCACCAGGAAGAGGTGGTTCATTTTCTAAAATTATTATCTCGGAACACAGTGTTCTATTATTTCTATATCTGAGGGTTCCCACTTCAAATGGCCAATCTGATCATCTCCTCGAGAGAGTCTTCAATGAAAAGCACAAGTAAAGGGCGTGATTCTTTGGGCCGCCTGATAGGAACTTTTGCGTTGCTTCTAAGAGCTTCTCTAATTCGGCTTCACTTCTGGCCCAGGCTGTGATCCCTGTATGTGAGTCCTTTTGTATCTGAGGTTCTCATTGGTAGGCTGTTGGCGTAAGAAGAATTCCATCTTCCTTCTAGATTTGAAAAGCCAGAAATAGACATCATTCTCGTTCGACTTCTCCATACACAAACCTGTTGTAAAACAGAATCAGTGAAGTCTATCAAGTTCCTCAGAGAGAATATTCGCAGCTTTCTTTTCAGTCCCTAAAGCTTTTGCCTCGAACCCCCATGATAATGAGTGTGACTTCCCTGCCTTCCACAGGCCTCGGTAGCACATGGCTCACTCAGCTGCCGTAAGCCTGATGTCCCAGAGCTCAAGGCAGGAGGGCCCATCCTCATTCCATCCTCACCTGGCCAACACTTGACCCTAGATCAGCTACTTTCAACCTTTCTCATCTCCTGGCACACATAAACTAATTACTAAAATTCTGTGACACACCAAAACATATGTTTTTTGCCAGTCTGACCCCCCCAAAAAATGTCATTTTTATTCATTCATACTGTATGACCTACTGGTGTCGTTTCTTTATTTCACGATCTTAGGGAAGAGAGGCCAGTGCCCCTGACTAAAATAGTCAGGTATTGCATGCTTTAAAAATTCTTGTGGCACAACAGTGTGCCATGGTGCGCTGGTTGAAAATTGCTGCCCTCGACCATCACAGGGAGCAGAAATGGCTGGCTTCAGCTGTGCTTCCTCCCTTTCCCCAAGAAACAGCTGTCTGGTGTCTGCCAGTTGGGCAGTCACAGGGAAGGGTCCAGAGAAAGGTGGGTGGAAGGAAAAGCTGAAGGTCTTGCTGACGTCATACAAACTCCAGCCACTGGTCTAGTTCTGTCTACTTTTACTTATAGTTTCACAATATCGTGTCGCTCGTTTTTTCTTTGTTAGCCCAACCTGGGAGGCCACTGTAGTGCAAAAAGTTGACTCAGAAAATCCCCAAAGTCATTGCAACATAAAAATAAATAAAGGAATCCTCCCTTTTTGCTTCCCGCAACAGTCCATGCCAATCACAGCCTGGATGACTCCGGTGGATCTTTTTGCTTTTGTTCCTCACCTCTTTTACCCATCATCGCCCATCCACATTTATTCTCCAGGCGGCTGCCAGTGTGGTCTTTCTAGAACAAAGCTACTCTAATCACTCCCTTAAAACAAAACACAGGCAGACAATCAAGAAACTTAAATGCTTTCCTGTTGCCTTCAGGGTCAAATCTAAATTCACTTTCTTGTTCAAGAGCCATCCCATCCTGGACCCCTCAAGACCCTCCCCCCCTCCTTGCCCTCTTCCCATTATTCTCAAGTAAAATAACCCAGTCCTGCAGAGGTCCTCACTTCACTCACTTGAACAATCTTGTACATTTCTGCCTCAGAGCCCCTGTAGAAGGCCCCCAAGCCCTTCTCTGCCTTGATACTCTTTTCCCTAGCCTTCAAGACCCTCCTGAAATGTCTCAAGCCCCGGTATCCTGCCCTGCCCACTCCCCAAGCGGAGTTAGCCAAGCTCAGGCCTTTGCACTCCCTTAGCATTTTGGACTTCCAGTTTGAGCTCCAGCGAGCGCTCCTTTGTAATGGTTTATACACCTGCCTTCTCCAGGAGATGATGACTTTCCCAAAAGCAGGGCCTGGGCAGCTATTACTATATTAGCTCAACACATGCTTGACAAGCACCTAATGAACGATCCAGAACATTTCAAACCTCTCTTCCAAGGCCCCAGAGGCCCAGGGCTGTGTGGTTTTGGCTCTCACCACCCCCTATTTTCATTCCAGGCCCGTTTCTCCCATCCAGGTGCCTGATCTGTGAGCCTCGAATACCTCCACCCAAAGCCCTGATTGCAGCCGGGGCTCCTGAGGGGAAGGGGCAGGGCTGCGCAGCGGAGCCTCTGAGAACATGTGGGGGAACAATAGCAGGAAGTGTCCGGGCGGGAAACAATCAGCAGGCACAGCCCCTGTGGAGGAGCTTCCTGATTGGCTTGATCTGTTCGGAGCAGGAACTCCTAGAATAACTCGGGGATTATTCCAATGGGATGACAAATTTCTCCACCGAGGAGGGGCTGTTCCCTGGCCATGTCAGGCCTGGAAAACATGATCAGAAACATATAAATCCTACGAGGAAGGTCCGTTTGGGAGGACCCGTGTGGCTCACCAAGCCTCCCAGCCCCTGCCCCAGCTCCCTGGCCAGCCTCCTTCTGAGTGTCTACTTCAGGCTCAATTGAACTGTCACCTGTGCCTTCCAGATAGAGAGCATTGTCCCCTCTAGGCTGAAAGGCCAGAGGAGCTGTTATCCTTCGGTGGCCTGCCCAGGCAGCTCAGGGGAGCCCAGGTGTTGGGTGCATACGGAGATGCTCCCCTTCATTCCTGTGGATGGAGCACCAAGCACTCTTGTAGGCACAGTGGGAGCCAAATACACCAGACACCTTCCACTCTGGCGGAGCAATGGCTTCCAAACCAGGTTTTGTTCTGTGCAGAGGCGGGCCCAAGGCAAGGATGTGGTGGGAGGGAGGGAGGGGCTCCCAGTCCGCTCATGCCTCCACCAGAGCAGCAACATTTGATCAAGATGTTGGGAAAGAACGTTCTCTACTGGAAAGAGGAAATCCTGAAACCTTTGGCATTGGGGTAGTTTTGTTTGCTCTTGGAAGGAGGCAGCACAGGGAGGTCTAACGTCCCAGGTTTCAGCAACAGGCAAACCCGGGCTTACATCCCAGCTCTGCTCCTTGCACCGGGCTCTCACACCCTCAGCAACTGTGGATTGTAGTAGCCGTTACTAAGCAGGTTTCAGAGTGACTAATGGTTACCAGCCATTCCGCAGGTTGTGCAATGGTAAATGCTCCGTAAAGGCTAGCTATTTTTACCATTATGTTGTTGGACACGAAATGATTTTTTTATGAATGTCTCACTGAGATATTAACTCAGTGAGATATTAACTCAGTCTCTCCTGAATAACCTCTCATGTGGACAATGAGCAAAAACGTTATCCCCAACGTGGGCATTCGTAAGGGCTGTGGCCGCAGCTGTGTGCGCACACACAGGCTAACAGGAAAGTCGAGCTCAGCAGGAAGGCCATCACCGAGTGCTGTTTAGGCACAAACAGGGAGTAAACAGGGATTGGGAAGAGGGAAATGCGCCACATAGACACTTTTCACCATTTTCACAATCAGTTCTGAATGTCCGGATGCTTCCTGCATGAAGGGGCGAATGCAAAAGAGAATCATAAAGTGAAACGAAGTTAATGCTGAGACGATCCATCATTCTGGCCCAATTCCTGCATATCTGTGTCATCCACCTGTGGTTTTCTTTAGGTGAGCCCAGAGGAAATAGGAGCAGCACATTACACACACACACACACACACACACACACACACACACACACGGGCTCAGGTGAAGTTATATATTGGAGATATTTGGGGGAAAATTGAAAAGCCTAGAAAACAGAGCCATTACCTTCGACCTTACCTGACCTGCCAGAAAGGAAGTAATACACGTTTCTTTTTTTTACCAAATCCGGAATTGCCATTCATTTGAATTTGTTGTTTTTTAAAGAATCATATTTGACTGAAAAGAATTGTGTCAAAGGGTCTGTCCTGAGGCTACTTCCAGCTGAGAAACAATTTATGCATTTGTTCAATCCATCATGTACTCAACCAACACTTCTTGGGAACTTGAACTGAGCAGGGTAACTTGCTAGAAGCAAGCGAGGTAGATGCTTTTTATTTCAAAGAAAGATAAAGAAGAGATG